>JACEIK010000492.1:99246-111054 GCA_018107945.1 Datura stramonium | reverse complement strand
GCGCAATTAAAAATACTAAATAGGATAAGACAAGACGAGTTAAAATCTAAATAGGTAAAAATTTACCCGTCCTAACCCGCCCTATTGCCATCCCTAACCCTCACTGTTTTTAATCCTGTGAATTTGAGCTCTTCTCCTCTTCTGCTTAATTACACTATGAAAATATTTAGAGTTGGAGTCACCCTTCTCTGCCCAATTAATCCTTGCTCTTTGTTTCAGGATAGAATCTTCCTTCTTGAGCCATTGAATATATTCTGCTTGAGCCTTATGCATATTTTCCCTATTCGTGTCTGAGTCATCTTGCTCAAAAATATTCTCCATGTCATTGGTATATTTTTCCATCTGCTTGACTTTGTCAAAGACATTATATTAGCAATAGTATGTCTTGACCAAAAACTCAAATTTTTGGACAAAGATTTCAACTTCTGCTGAAGCACCCACTGAGCATTTCCCTATATCTCTTGTCCCTGTAGCAGTGAAAGTTGAGTAAGCTTGAGCTTAGCTCATTGTTCAATTACCCTGTAATCAATCCATACTTCTGTGGCTAAACTAAAGTTAATCTGTTGGGTCAGCGGAGTTGTAAATTCCCCTTATTACGCGATAGTATTTGTACACAGTGAAAATCTTATCTGTACTGTTTGATCTAGGCAATCATAATTAAGCTGTTGCAAATTGTCTTTGACATTGTGAGAACTATTTTCATCATATATCGGCTTCTTCGCTTCGTATATTCTGATGTGTAAATCATTTTTTGATTTGCAACTTATCCTCTTTAGTTTTTATGATTTACACCCTAATTTATTCATTTCAGTTGTGCAATTTTGCATTTTGCCAACAACACAACTGAAAGAGAGAATACCTTCTCCGTAGTATACACTGGTAAAGCCAGGAAGCCTGACTGTAATATTTATTGATCAGAAGAGTTGCTCATTTGTAAATTGTAATGTGTTGGAAGTAGCAGCATCAGTTAGTGGAAATTTTTTATGAACCACAAAATAGCATTAGTTAATCATAATTTTGGTAAAGTTAAATCTGGATGAGCTATATGAAAGCATAAGAATGCGCTGTTCGTCGTGTCTTAACTCTTAAGATGCTGAATTTCCAAGGAATTCCTTTTCTTTTTTTTTCTTTTTACCAAACTTTAAAAAAGGAGCAGGAGAACATATACAACTATACTCCTACTCCTAAGGCAACACACATTAACTTGCAGAAAAAGTTGGGACTTATCGTGCCTAATTCTGAATGAGTTATGATGATCGTATGATCCAATTACAACCTACCCGGGTCCCTCTAAAAAAAGTACATATAATTTGTTTAAAAGCTCTTACCTAAATTAAGAGTAACAATATTCTTCTTTTTTATTTTAATTGTTGGATATATTAAAAATAGTTAATTTAAAATACTTACCAGTTTTTTAATAAATGTGCACATTTTATCCTATTAATTAAAATGAAATGTTGGGAATATTAATTTATTCACGTAAACTTGCACAGCGGCCATAAGACTCAAAGAAGATGATTTTACTCTCTGTTTGATGGCGGCAAAAGGAAACTTTAATTTATTGCAGTATGACTATTCAGATACAGTAGTGTGCATTTAATTTTACATATTCCCTGTGTTATTAATCGATCAATTGCAAACTCCGTGAATTCTACACATATTTAGATCAACGAAGAGATTCTTGATTAGTGTACCGTTTTGTTTACATTGCAATTGGGGACAGCTAGAATACTTTGTTACTCAAATGATGAAGCAAGCGGCAGTGCGAAACTAATAAGCGTAGCTCATTGAAATATGTAATAATTGAAGTCTAGAATATGATTAAGAGGATACTGCTTTCTAAGCATAAGTCTCCTCCTACCAGAATACCAAAAAAAAAAAAAAGAAAGAAAAGAAACGGCTGACCAAAATGACTACTTCTGTTGATGCCAAATTGAGCATGAATCTTTTGATTGACACCAAATCTGGCAAAGTTGTATTTGCTGAAGCTGATAAGAATTGTGTGGATTTCCTCTCACATTCTCTCATGCCAGTGGGCACCGTCATTAGGCTTCTTAAGGGAAAAGGAATGAATGGATGCTTGCCTAACCTCTACGAAAGCGTAGAGAATCTGAATGACAACTATATTCAGTCTAGCGAAGCCATAGATGTCCTTTTGAATCCCAAGTCTTCAGTTGGCATCTCTTCATTTCCTCTTCTATTTCTTGATGACGTTCCTACTGAAATAAGTAGGGTTGTTTATGAGTGTCCCTCCGGATGCTCTGGTTATTTCACCGAGGACCCTGCAGCTGAATGTCCATATTGTGAGGACTATGTGGTACAAAAGTTAATGGATGTTACTCCGCCTGCGCCAGCTACAAATGGTTTTGTGAAGGATGTAGTGACATACATGGTGATGGATGAGTTGATTGAGTTGTGTTATGTTATATTTTTTGCAAAAGAGAAAATAGATGATTCTATTTGAAATTTATGAAGATGGAGTTGAAAAACAGACTTAAGATACTTTTCCATATTTTGAATGTACTGATTTTAAAGTAAAATTAAAAAATATTTGAAAAGCTATTAGAGTAAATTAAGGAGGGTTCTTGAACAAACAGGTTTGTTAAATCAATATAGAACAAATAAAATGGTTTAAGGAATAGTACTCAAAAGTAAATTAGTGAGGGCTCATAAGCAATGAAGCAGCAGTGTCTCATCTATTGTGTCGTACTACTACAGCTCAAGTGCTAATCTCTGAAATGCTGAGGTCGGTGAGCTAATATTAAAAGAGATTTCAGTTTGATTGTCTGCTTGCTACATGTTGTGGGTTTCACTCATTTACTTTGCACCGATTATACCACTTGTACGTTTTCCTTTTAATTTTGTGATGTTGTAGTAGTTTTGAGTAAAATGGTTTTTAGCTCTTTATAGCGTATTTTTTTACTCAAATCCACCTGGAACCTAGGGTTATATTTTTTTTGTTTGAAATTTTATATAATAAAAATAAAATTCAAAGAAAAAAGTACAAGCAAGGGGGTTATGTCTTACTTTATTAATCCTATTGAGGAGTAAAAATCCTCTAGTGTCTCTTGTTTCTTTGAAATTGTGAAATCTTCAAGGAGACCGAGCCCTGGTACTTCACTTCGTCTTCTTCGTCCCATCACTCTAAAATCTCTCGATAATTCATCAATTATTTTAGTATCCATTGAGTTGATGTAGTTGAACCTTGTCTCCTTCTATCTTGTCATTCTTATTGGTAATTGCCTTAGGACAACCCCTCAAACACTTTACCATCCCAACTATACTTTCTTCCATGAATCTTCTTTATCTTGAATCCTCTCCTTTGTTGAGGCAATCCTTCTCAACAATGAGGAAGATCAAGGACTATGAAAAGACCTCAGGACAGTTGGTTAACAAGGATAAGAGCTACTTTTTAACAGATGCTAATGTTAGTGCCTACAGGATTAACAGAATCAGGAGGTGTACAGGTAACTTGGAAAAGAAGTTCCCTTTCACTTACCTGGTTGCCCTATCTGCCTAGGGAAGAAAAAGCTTTGTTAGTTTGATAATATGGTCACCGAGGTCATCAAAAGGCTTAGTGGTTGGCAAGGTAAAATGTTGTCTCATGAGGGTAGACTAATCCTTATTAAAAATGTGCTCCAATCTATGCCTACTTATACCTTATATGCAATTTGCCCCCCTAAAGGCACAGATGTAATACCCCGAAAGCCCTAAGATCAGAGCCGAGAGTTGAAACGGAGAAAATAGGATTTTCTGCACCAGGTTACAGGACGAGTCATCCAGTGACCCTTGAGGTGCACTATGAGTCGTTAGGTGACTCGTGGGGAGGAGGGAAGGTTTGGTTGGATTTTTGGTTTGGGGGTTGACCACAGGTGAAGCCACGAGTCGAGGTCAACACCACGAGTAGTTATGTTGGACGTGGTCAAGAGTTTGACTTGAAGGTTGAAGGTTTTGGCAGTGCTCCTAACAGTTAGTCACCATGAATCGTCGAGTACACCACGAGTCCTGGTGTCCCTCGTGGTGAACAGTGATAATAAGCTCCTAGTGCTAGCAATGAGAGTAGACCACGAGTGGTGGTCGAGTCGTCTAGTCCCTCATTAGGACTAACAGTGTGTATTTTTCTGCGAATTTATTAAGAATTTTTTCGTAATTCTTAAGTTTCTAAGGCCTAAACTACGTCATTTTAAGCTCAAATAAGTGTCTTTTAAGGGGGTTTAGTTTATTCTAAGCCTATTCCTCTACATGCGTGCAATCCTAGAAGTTTGTAAGGGTGATCAAGCTTAGGATTCATCAAGTTCTTCCCCAAATTTCTTTGGGCATTCAAGAGGGTTGTGTAATCAAATTGTCCCAGGTATGTAGGGTTATGAATGGGTGTGTCCATCCACTCCCTTGCCCAATCCCTCTTCAATTTCATGTGATTTCTAAGTTGATGAATTTATGGGGTTTTAACCCAGCTTGCGAATTCTCTAAGTATCTATCAAGGGTATTCTATATGCATGTTTCTAATGTCGAATTATGATTCATGGGCATGTTTTATAATATTTTCAATTACAAATTATGATTTTTAAAGTTTTACAAATAAGATGCCCATCTGGGGAAGTTCATGAAAAGATGAGATTATGATCTATGCTTCTAGTTATGATGAAATGTTCATGATGAAAATATGATTTTGAATTACCCATATCTGTACTTATGTTTTGAGTAATCAAAGTCTATTTTAAGCATATTTAAGTATTGGGCAAGCCCATATGATCAAGTATATTTCATGATTTATCTAAATTTCATATTATTAGCCTACCACATGGTTTTAGAGTCTAGACTCCGACTCTTGTTCAACTTGTGATATCGTTTGAGCCAAGCCTCTTCATGTTATGTTTTCAGAATATGTATATCATGTCATGATTCAACTTCGTCACTAGACAATTGTCAGCTTCGTTAAAAAATGATGGAGAGCATATGCATGTTTTTTAGAGTAGTATCTAGCACCGAGTAGGCTAAGGGTCAGTCAACCCTATGCCTCAAACTACGTCAACGTAGGAATGTTCAAATTATTTGGGACTTCCCTTGTGAGCTTCCCCTACCTCCAAGGGTCCTTCAGCTTGATATCTATATCATGGTAGTGTCCTTAGCCCTGGCAAAGCTTTGGACAGCTCTGACCACTTGAGTATAATAGTCGAGGCCATATAAGTTCTATCATGGAAATGTCGATTATATGATAAGTCTCCCATTGTTCCTCATGTTTTCAGTTATGCATGTTCGTCAGTCATGATAATATGTTTTCAGCAGGTTTGATCCAATGTACAGTTTTACTTATGAATAATCAGTTTCAGCTTTGGGTCATTCGATTTAGTTATGATATTCAATTATGTTTAAGTCATGTTTCCAGATAATAGCATGCAAGCCCTACTCTCAGATTCTTATGATGAAATATTTATGATATGCATGATCTCTGATTTTAATTACTTAGCGGTTTTACTTACGTTGCATACTCAGTACATTTCACATACCGACCGCATACTCTATGATGTATCGTTTCAAGATACAGGCTCAAACATTCAGGTTCACTCCCCCCGTTAGCCAGATCTTTAATGTTAGCATCTTCCAGCCAGAGTTAGTGAGTCCTCATCTTTCTAAGGCCCTTCTTATTAGTTATATTCAATATTTTAAGTTTCAAACTTTAGTGAGTTAGTTGGGGTCTTGTCCCATCAAATGTCAGTAGTAGAGGCTTATCAGACATAATATGTATACAGCTTCATACTTGTGTTATGTACCCAGTTTCCGATGTTTATCATATTTTCAGACTTTCTCTATGTTATATGTTAGATTTACGTATTTTAAAATGTTGAGCTTAGATGTTATGCTAATGTCATGGGTCGACTTGGAGCCTCTCGGGGTTCTTTGTTCCGTGTCTCATCCGGCCTTATATTCCAGTCGTGACACTAGAACTCTTAGAAAAGTAGTTTGCTAGATTCTTTTGGGGTGCCAAGGGAGAAAAAAACAAATACCATTGGAGCTCTTGGAAGAACTTGTGTCTTCCAAAAGATGAGGGTGGAAATTGGAATTAGAGGTATGGAGGATATTGCTAACACCATGGCTCTGAAAAGATGGTGGAGCCTTCTGACACATTCTACTTATGGCTAGATTTATCATAGCTAAATATTGTCCCAGAAGCCATCCTGTCTATAAGAAAATGGCCAACAAAGACTCCCAATTATGGAAGCACATGCTCAAAATTAGAGATCAAGCTGAAAGCAGAATTCATTGGAAGATCAATAAAGGAGACTGCAATATCTGGTGGGACAATTGGACAGAGATAGGAGTTTGGGAACGTTGATTCTAGGGAATAGAAAGAGGTTTAACATCAGAGTCTGTAACTACATAAATCAAGGTACCTGGAACGCTGTCAAGCTGAGAGATATCTTACCTGATCATCTGCTGCAGCATATTGAAAAAATTAAGATTGGGAACCCTCTCCTCTCTGATTTTGCTTACTGGACAGACACCAACAACGACCATTTTACCAACGGATCTACTTGGGAAGCTGTCAGACATAATGACTACAAACAGGTGGAACTCAGTAATGTATGGCACAATGCTCTCCCTTTCAAGATCTCTTTTAACACCTGGAGGTTGTTCTTAGGCAAGTTACCTTTTAATGAAGTTATCTCCAACTAGGCCCCTCTGTAAGAGACGTTAGATACTGAGATATTGTGCAGTCGGTCTATCTCCTTAATGTACAACTCAATAAGATTTCAGCTAAAAACGAAGCCCCGACTGGCGAGAAATGAACTAATTCTATCAACCTATCAACAATGATCCCAATAGATTCAAATTTATGCTTGGTACACGATGAGCCTATAACAAGGTATATATTGACTGTCTCCTACTTTCACATAGGCACGGCTATCTCCTGAGTCAGCCCGCCAAGTTTCTAATGTTCAGTGTTTACCTACTGGCAATTGGGACACTACGCTACAAACTCGGCAATATCTTTCTTCTTTTCATGCCACCAATAAATCTCTTTTATATCATGGTATATTTCACGAAGGTACATTTCCATCATACCCTGGTGAAAAGAATAACGAGAATAATGTACCTCTATCATAATCTGTTGGCAAAGCTCTGCCACATCTGAAACATAGAGACAGTCTCTGAATCTCAAGACTCTGTCCCTTGTTATCTCAAAGGTCACAGACTTCTCCTACTGAGCCTTACCCCTATTATCTGTACTAGGCTAGGGCCTTCATACTGTCGCTCTTTTTTCCTCCACAACGATAGATGACACTATTGTATTCTGGATCACAACCCTACTATCATCCGAGTCCATCAACTGGACTCCTAAACTGGTTAACTAGTGCAGCTCTCGAGCCAATTCTCTCTTTTCTAGTCTCAAATATGATAGGTTGCTGATAGATTTGCGACTAAGGGCATCGGCTACAATGTTATCCTTTCCTAGGTGATACAAAATGCCTACGTTGCAATCCTTTAGCAACTCAAGTTGATGACGTTGTCACCAATTCAACTCCTTTTGCGTAAAAACAAACTAAAGGCTCTTGTGATCAGTAAAGATGTCTATATAGACACCATATAAACAATGCCTCCAAATCTTCAGAGCATGAACACGTGCAACTAATTCTAGATCATGGGTAGGGTAGTTCTTTTCATACTTTCTTAGATGCCTCGAAGCATAAGCAGTCACCTTACCGTGCTATATCATAACACATCCTAACCCAACGCCTGAAGCTTCATAGTGTACCGCATAGACCTTTGAGTTCTATGGGAAAGCTAATACTGGTGCAAATGTTAATCTGTCTTTCAGCCCCTGGAAACTCGGCTCACAAGCCTCAGTCCATTCGAACTTAGCTTCTTTCCGAGTCAGCTTCGTCAATGGTGTTGATAGGGCGAAGAACCTTCCACCAACCTTCTGTAATACCTAGCTAACCCCAGGAAACTGCAAACTTCTGTTGGAGTCATGGGTCTGGTCCAAATCTTAATAGTTTCTAGATTTTGCGAGTCAACCTGAATACTTGTATCTGACGCAATATGGCCCAAGAAAGCTAAAGAGTTTAACCAGAACTTACTTGTAAAGAACCTTACACATAACTTGCAATCTCTGAAGATCTGGAGTACTAAATTCGTGAGATATCCATGTCTTCTTGCAATGTGGATATAATACATGCTTCACATATTTTGGTGCAAACCCTACTATGAACCAGTGTACCCTGGTTGGCATAGTATCAACTAATGTTGGCACATATCTAGCCAAGGAATCAAACCTCAATGCATACTCTCTGACACTCATCCTGCCCCATTTCAGGCATAAGAACTGCTTTATTCTGGCGTATGAAATTTCTTGAGGCAAGTAATGGTATATAAAAGCTTCAGAGAAACTGGGCCAAGGAGATGAAAGTGCATCTCCGCCTCTGGACCTTTCTCAACTCTCATATCACCGAATTGCTATATCCTGAAATTGAAACACTGCTAACTTAATTGACTCTGTGGATGAAACATACATGACCCTAAATATCCTTTGCAATTGGTCTATGAGGTTTTGGGGTCCTCTATGGCTATCCCCATAAACTGTAGAGGACTCAAAGCAAGAAACTCACGAACCGTTGAACTTTCGGGCCCCTTAATAGGCTCGTCAACAATTGGTACTACTGGCTGACGCTGGGCAGCCATCATATAAGTCAACATACATACTGCATTCCTGACATCCTAATCTGTGGGTGTAAGAAGAATTGGAAATAGTGTTGGCATATATGTTGCTTTATGGGATTCCCGGTGCCCTGGAAAATGCTAGGGAGATTGAAAAGATGTCCCTCCCTTCTCCCTCAGGCTGGGCTATCCCCTTTCAATAGCTTTAGAATATTTTTTATATTAGTATTATAGTATGTAGGTCAATAGACCAAATACATATCATAAAATCTATTTTTATAGTTTTATTTGTCATCTGATTTATCGTATGTCAAGATTTGTAATTATTAGCTTCCGTGTGACGCCCCGCTAATTCGATTCCAACATAAGCTACATCCATAGCAGAAGTAATATTCCAGTAGATTTGGTGGATCATATAAGTAATCACAAATTTCTTTTGTTCTCCATATTTACAGGCACTCCTACTCTTCCAAATTTCCCACAAAATAAATATAGGTTTAATCTGGAGCACCAAAATGTGAAGTTGACTCTTAGTAGTGAAAGTCCACCAGTTATTAAGCATGTCCCTGATAGTTTTACTATGATAATTGATGCCTAAAGCTCCTCCAAAATATTTCCAAAGCTGACTGGCAACTTCACTCTCCATAAAGACATGCTGGATGGTCTCAGTTTTAGGACTTGAGCAGCAACAACACTTGGTCTCTTCCCCATTATCTCTCTGGATAGTAATCTTTCTTAAAGCATCTTCTAATGGCACCTTCCCTCTGATTATTCTCCAAGTCATAAAGGTGATCTTGAAAGGTATCACTTTGTTCCAGAATTTTTTCATTCCTTGTTTTTCTGCTCCCCTCCCATGCAGACCTGTTAGAGAAAGAACCCTCATTAGTGATATTTCCAAGTAGGGATATCTTTTTGGTTTCTTTTTCCAATTCTTTTAGTGCTGATCTGCTCCACAAGATCTCTTGGCAAGTATTTATTGAGTTTTTCAATAGTTAATAGTATGAGTAAATTTGAAACTAAGTGATAAATTATCTTTTGATTTTTTTATAAATTGAAAAAGTAAAAATAAATATCTATAATGGACAAGTAAAAGTGAACGGACAGAGTAATTGCTTGTATGCATGTGTTTCAGTATACAAATTCTTACATTGTGTTCTAGTCTCTTTCGTTCCTTGTAAAATCATACAGTGCTCTTTAAATGTATTACATGCAAGTGCATAATACACCATTATGTGATCCATACATTGAATTAATTCATTGCAGACTTTTTGAATTCTCCATTTTATTATGAGATTAAAGGATATTAGTAATTTGATGACTGTTAGTACGTATACAGTGTCAAATGAAGCAATTGTGACTATTAAAGCGCCCAACACACACGAGAATTTCCTGATCCTCTCCAATTATGAGCCAACCAAAATGACGACTTCTGAGACAAAATTGAGCATGAAGCTATTGATTGACACCAGGGCTGCCAAAGTTTACTTTTTGCAGAGGCTGAAAAGAATTGTGTGGATTTCCTCTTTCACATTCTCTCATTGCCAATGGCCACCGTCATAAGGCTTCTTAAGGAGAAAGGGATAGAATTATGGATGCTTGCCTAACCTCTATGATAGCCTAGGAAATCTAAACGACACCTATATTCATTCGAAGGACATCCTTTTAAAACCCAAGTCCTCTATTGGGATCTCCCCCATTCCTTTTCTATTGATTAATGACGTTCCGAAGATGACACAGAAGACCTTTTATGGCTGTTCCAACAATAATTATTACAATCTCTATACTGTTTCTGTTGACCCCTGGTGCAGAATTTTTTATCAAAATAAGCTATTAGTTAAACCAAGTTACAAAAATAATACATTTTTTAAACAAATTTTCAAAATTAGAATAAATTTATTTCACNTGAAAGACGTGATATCTCTCATGAAGGCCCCGTAGGGCATAGACATTTTTTAAACAAATTTTCAAAATTAGAATAAATTTATTTCACTATAATGTATTAGGTATTATTTTATTTTAAAAAATTTACGGGAGAAAAAATTGATGGTTGAGGGCGTTATATAGAAATTCGTCTGTGGGTAACGTTTTATATTTAATACATAACTCACAATAACGAGATTTGCTAAGCCTAATCCTCCAAGTAGAAACAGGGAAAGTTTTCCATTATGAAAGAGAAGAAGTGTACAATGCTTATGAATCACCAACTACAATTCCTATATATAGATCCCAAGTAGTCTCAAACCTATAAGAGAAAGGTTCTCCTAGAACAATGAATTTCCTACACCAATAGGAATTATGGGTTCCTAATAATACAAGGGAAAAATTCAAAACCTAATTAACAAATCTTCCCCTTGGCTTAAATTCTCTTCATTAACAGGAACAACGTCTCACTGTCTTTCCTCATCCCTCGAAAAGGCTTTACTGAGTACTGCACACACCAATCAACTCTAGGTAATGCCTAAACTTGTTGGTCGGGGCTGCCTTGGTCGTCATATCAGCCGAATGTGTAGACACTTTCTTCACATCAATAATCTCTTTGCAGCCTACTATTGATAGAATTAGCTTGTTTTTGGAAAAAGTCAAGTCCACATCTATAGTATCTTTGTGCATATGAAGATTGTACTACTTTTTTAGGTAGAGGTGGTTTATCAGCGATTTCTTATAATACAAATCTTTCGACTTCTTCCATGTCGTTGCTATAGATTTTTTTTCTAGCAATTTTTCGAAGAACGCTATCTGTAATGCTCATGAAGAATATCACACTCAAAATCCTCTCATTTAGGTCGAGCTTCTATGACTTTTTCATCTCTTCAGGAAAAACTCATCAATCGCCTTCCATAACCCTTGTAACACCAATGTTGGTCTCATCCTAATCTTCCATCGACTAAAACTAAAGGAATTTCTCTACTTCATACTTTGTCAAACATGGTGGAGACATCTTAACATGGAGTCTGATACCAAATGAGCAACAAATTAATTGAAAATTTCTTATTCGGATACTAAAACTTGACATTAAACAAATGGGACACTTCGTTGATCATGGAAAGAGGTGCTAAGAATCAGTTAAACCTATGTTAAATAAAAAAAATATATTATTAGGTGGACCTCGTTGGTGTCCTATGTTTGTTTTTCTTTAAAAAAATTCGTCTT
>JACEIK010000492.1:70786-87745 GCA_018107945.1 Datura stramonium | reverse complement strand
TATAATTTTATGAAAATCCTCTAAGTCAACACAACTAATAATTTGTTATTTTATAATATAATTTTTTCACATGGTACATGTTAAATTTGACAAGATTTTATGTGAACTAGTGTGAACATTTGGAAAAAAAAGTAATTTTTCTTTGGTATGAAATGTCAAGGTAATAAATTTACAGTAGAAATTTGGGCAATTATTAAATGATTTGACGTGTTTTAATCTTGCCATTTACATACATAGAGATTTCATTGATAACATCAACAAGAGCAATTCATTCCTATAAATAGGTAGCTCTTGGTTCATTTGTAACACACCTTTCACTTGCCTTCTCATTTTCTAAGGCTTTTGAGTCTTCTTTTTCTCTCATGTAGTATTTCACTTGTATCCTTTTAGAGTGCAATAAATTTTGGTTGGTTGTGTCCAAGAACTAGGCAAATAATAAAAAAAATTTGAATCTCATAAACTTCTGGTGTTCTTTATTTATAATTGTCTGATTTATTATTTATTAGTTGTATTTCGATATAGTGATTGTGATTTAATCACTTTATTATATTCGGCTTCCGCAACAATTGGTATCAAAGTCGAGGTTCTATCTAAGTATGCTCTGTGGTTGCAGCATAGTCTGAACTTCCACATCATAAAAGAATTACGTTGGTCCTTTGTACTGTCAGCTAACAAATAGTATTTATAGCAGAAATGGAGGATAAAAAAAATGAAGAGTCCATATCGGGTGTCAGTAATACTTCGTCATTGGCATCTTCGCTTATGACAAGAAATGTGTCAAATGTGAAATTTGCAGTTGAAATTTTTGATGGATCAGGATATTTCGGAATATGCAAGGCGAGGTTCTTGATGTCCTTTTTCAACAAGGGCTAGGTATCGCCATAAAAGAAAAGAAGCCAGACAGTGTAAGAGAAGAAGATTGAAAGATTATCAACCGTGTTGCTTGTGGTACCATTCGATCTTACCTTGCAAAAGAACAAAAGTATCCACACACAAAGGAAACTTCTGCAAGTAAATTGTGGAATGCATTGGAGGATAAATTCTTGAAGAAAAATAGTCAAAATAAACTTTACATGAAAAAAAGATTGTTACGCTTCACATATGTTCTTGGTACCACAATGAATGATCATATCACCAGCTTTATTAAGTTAGCAACAGATTTACAGAATATGAACGTGACTTTTAGTGATGGAGATATGACCCTAATGTTTTTAAGTTCATTTCCCAATGAGTATGACCACCTTGAAACTACTCTACTTCATGGGAATGATGAAGTATCTCTAAAAGAAGTTTGTTCTGCTTTGTACAGCTATGAACAAAGAAAGAGAGAAAAACAAAAGGGTGGAGAAGGAGAAGCATTGGTCGTGAAAGGACGTTTTCAAAACCAGATGAGAACGAAGAAAGAAAGATTCAAGTCAAGATCCATACCCAGCAAAGATGAATGTGCCTTTTGTTGATAAAAAGGGGCACTGGAAGAAAGACTATCCGAAGTTAAAAAACAAGGCAAACCTAACAATGGGAAGGCTGTCATGGATTCAAATGTAGTCGATTGTGATGAGTCTGATTTTCTCACTAGTTATAATAGAGTCATCCAAATCATCTGATGTATGGTTAATGGACTTAACTTGTAGTTATCATATGTATCCTAATTGGAACTGGTTCATTGATTTACAAGAAGGAGAATGTGGTGTTATTCACACCGCAAATAATAATCATGTTACCGCATATAGTGTTGGTTCAATCCGATTAAGAAATCATAATGGTTGAGCAGAACATTAGCATATGTTCAATATGTACCAGATTTGAAGAAAAATCTCATTTTTGTGGGGGGCCTAAAATCAAAGGGGTTTAAAGTCATTGCAGATAATGGGTTGATGAGAATATGCTCCGGTGTACTGGTGGTAATGAAAGCGATTCGAAGAAAATAACATGTACCACTATCAAGGCTGTACAATTATAGGGACAACAACAGTAACATCCAGTGATGACAAGGAGGCAACATGACCAGGCTATGCATATGCGCTTGGGACATGCTAGAGGAAAATTCTTGAAAACTTTATCAGATCAAGGATCTGCTAAAAGGAGAAAAGTCTTGCAACTTGAAATTTTGTGAGCATTATATTAAGGGAAAACAAACAAGGGTTAAATTTGAAACAGTTATCCATAATACTAGAAGTATTTTGGATTATATTCATTCTGATGTTTGGGGTGCTTCCAAAACACCTTCATTGGGTAGGAAATACTATTTGTAACTTTTGTTGATGACTTTTCCCAGAGGGTGTGGGTGTATATAATGAAAACTAAAGATGAACTGTTGAAAATTTTTCTCAAATGAAAGGCGATGATAGAGACTCAAACTAACATAAAGATCAAGTATCTCGCACAGACAATGGTGGAGAGTACAAACATGATCTTTTCAAGAAGATTTATGAAGACAATGGCATCGTTAGACATTTTACCGTCAGAAATACACCACAACAGAATGGAGTGGCAGAACGCATGAATCATACTTTGCTAGAGAGGGTTTGATGTATGTTGTCCAATGCTGACTTGGGCAAAGAATTTTGGGCTGAGGTAATAACATATGCATGCCACCTCATTAATCGTTTACCATCTGTCTCTATTAATGGCAAGACACCATTAGAGAAATGGTATGGAAAACCTACTGAAGATTATGATTCTTTGCATGTATTTGGTTCAATTGCATATTATCATGGGAGAGAGTCAAAATTAGATTCGAGAGCAAAGAAAGATATATTTATGGGGATTACTTTTGAAGTCAAAGGATACCGCTTATGGTGTCCAAACAAAAGAAAAATTATATTCAACAGAGATGTTACCTTTGATGAATTTGCCTTTAAAAATACGGTAACAAATGAGTATGTAAAATAAATTGATGGTGCTTCAAAGCATGTGGAGTTTGAGGAAAAATTAGTTTTTCCTATACAAGGAGCAAATGAGGAAACAACGAAAGATTTTTCTTTAGAAGAAGAGTCAGTTGAGGGGGAGACTCCAACTCAAGAACCTTAAACACAACGTGAATCAATAGCAACCAGCAAGCCAAAAAGGACAATCAGAAAACCCGTTCATCTCATGGATATGGTAGCTTATGCATCCTCAATTGTAGTTGAGGTATGTCTACCACTTATAAAGACGTAGTTCAAAGTTCAAAAAATGATAAGTGGAGAATTGCCATGAATGAAGAAATGTAGTCCCTTCATCAGAATCACACATGAAAATTGGCCAACCTCCCGAAGGGCAAGAAAACAATTGGGTGCAAATGGGTATATGCAAAGAAAGAAGGATTTTCTAACCAAGAAGATGTTCGCTACAAAGCAAGATTGATGGCCAAAGGATATGCTCAAAAAGAGAGAATTAATTATAATGAGGTATTTTCTCCAGTCGTTAAACACTCCTTCATTAGAGTTTTGTTGGCTTTAGTAGCGCAGTTGAGTTTGGAACTAGTTCAGTTTTTACATGGAGACTTGAAAGAGAGAATCTATATGACTCAGCTAGAAGGATTCAAAGTGGTTGGAGAGGAAAATATGGTGTGCAAACTTGAAAATTTGTTGTACGGATTGAAACAATCTTATAGACAATGATACAAATGATTTGACAAGTTTATGTTGCGGCAAAAGTACAAAAGAAACAAATATGATCATTATGTGTATTTGCACAAGCTTGAAGATGGATTATTTATATATCTTCTCTATATGTTGATGATATGTTGATTTCTTCCAAAAGCCAAAAGAAATTGAGAAGTTGAAGATTCAACTAAGAAATGAGTTTGAGATAAAGGATTTGGGGGAGGCGAAGAGAATTCTTGGTATGGAGATAAAAAGAGATAGACATTCAAAGAAACTCTATTTATCTAATGAATACTTGAAAAGGGTACTAGACCGATTTGACATGAATGAGAAAATAAAGTCGGCTAGTACTCCACTTGCTCCTCATTTTTAGCGTAGTGATACTATGTCGCCAAAGGATGAAGCTGAATGAGAATATATGTCAAGAGTACCATATGCAAATGTTGTTAGTAGCTTGATGTATGCAATGATTTGCATAATGCCTAATATTTTACACGTTGTGGGAGTTGTAAGTAGGTATATGCATAATCCCGGAAAGGAGCATTGGCAAGCTGTGAAATAGATTCTATGGTATATTCGTAATACTATAGATGTTGGGTTGGTTTTTGAGCAGGAAGATAGTCAGAATTTGGTTGGATATTGTGACTCCGATTATGCAGGTGATTTGAATAAACGAAGATCAATTACTGGTTATGTTCTCACTTTTGTAAACGCACCAGTTAGTTAGAAGTCTACTTTACAGTCATCAGTTGATTTGTTTGCCACTGAGGTAGAGTACATGGCAATTACAGAGGCTGTGAAGGAGGCAATTTGACTTCAAGTGTTGCTTAGAGAGCTTGACATTGGACAAGAAAGCGTCATTGTATTTGTGATAGTCAAAGTGTTATACAATTAGCAAAAAATTAAATTAATCATGCAAGGACGAAGCACATCGATGTCCGATATCATTTTGTACAAGACATTATAGAAGAAGGTGGAGTCAGGGTATAAAAAATTCATACTACAGAAAATCCTGTCGATATGCTGACAAAAGTGGTTACTGCGGTCAAGTTTCAACATTGTTTGAACAGGTTGAATATTAAAATATGAGGTTGAAGACACAATCAAAATTTGTCATAGAGAGACATTGAAAATGGAGAATGTTGCCAAGGTTGAGATTTGTTAAATTTGACAAGATTCTGTGTGAACTAGTGTGAACATTTGGAAGGAAGATAATTTTTCTTTGGTATGAAATGTTAAGGTAATAAATTTGTAATAGAAATTTGGGCAAGCATTAAATGGTTTCACATGTTTTAACCTTGTCGTTTACATACATAGGGATGTGATTGATGACATCAACAAGAGCAATTCATTCCTATCAATAGGTAGCTCTTGGTTCATTTGTAATACACCTCTCTCTTGCCTTCTCATCTTCTAAGGTTTTTGAGTCTTCTTTTTCTCTCTTGTAGTATTTCACTTGTATTCTTTTAGAGTGAAATAAATTTGGATTGGTTGTGTCCGAGGTCTAGGCAAATAATAAAATTTTGCCGAACTAACTTCTTGTGTTCTTTATTTATAATTGTATCATTTACTATTTATTAGCTGTTTTTTGATATAGTGATTATGATTTAATCACTCTATATATATTCAGCTTCCGCAACAGTAACCTTCTTTTCATGGAAGCATCAGTCTTTTTTTTTTTGCAGAAAATTAAAAATGATTACTTTATTTTAACAAAATATAAATTTATGAGTTAAATTTTATATTTTAAAAAAAATATTGCAATCTCAAATCATGTTTTTCGGAAAAATAGAAACTATTGGAAATCATAACATCGTAACTAATATCCAAACGCAAGCTTAGAAAAACTTCATCCAGGTGGGAAAGAGAAACGGTTGGGAGTGTAGTTGTACAAGTAGTAGGCTAGTTGCTAGTCAAAGGAAATTAATGAGCAATGAAGCAGCAGGGTCTCCTCTGATATGCCGTACTACTACAGCTAAAGCATTAATGACGGGAATCGAGAGGTCGGTATGCTAAAGATTAAAAGAGATTTCAATAATTCACTGTCTGCTTGCCGCGCGCATGTGGTGTGTTGTGGGTTTCACTCATTTACTCTGCATCTGTTAGACCACTTATTTCCCTTTGTATTTTGAGATATGGTACTATCACCTGCAAGTGTCTCTCCAGCTTCATCCGTTTTAGTCTCTGCCCTTATGTATGTATATTAGCTATTGGTCTTAAATGATTATTGCCTATCCACATTAATTTTACTTTCTTTTGTATAGTGTTGGCAAAATGGCTAAAATATTAGAGTATCCATCCCAACCCGTCCAGTTAAAGATTAACATGTTGTTAAAAAAAGGGATAAATGGTGGGTCATGTATAGATCATGATCGACTAACCAACTCGGGCAATATGAGAAACTGGCGAACAACACTTAAAGAGATTCCAGAGATGAAATCTAATCCTTCTTCATCTCTGTTTAAGAATGAAGAGATGTCTAATTTATTTATTGTCTTTACTTCTTTTAGGTACATTTATGCTCAAATTGGCCAATTGTATCCTCTTTTTTGTTCTAAAGACGCTCATCCAAGCCCTTCATCTCTTTTGCATTTATTTTGAGGTTCTGGCTTCATTCTTCAACTACCATTTCGTTTCAACTACTTAATGATTCACCGGCCGTTACAGTTTTTTATTTTTTTTTTATATCCCATAAAACTCATCCAACCGTCAATATTTATGCTTCTGCATTTAATGTCCCTCAACGGCCAATAGGGAAACTGCAAGTCCTAAATTTATTGCTACTCCCTCCTGTTCATTTTTTTAGCTGTTCAGTACTCTCTCCCGTTTCAAAATAAGTGATGTTTTAATTTTTTAATTATTTCAAAATAAATGGTGTTTTACATAATCAAAATGAGTAATTTTTTCAAAGGATGTGCACAAGCTAAAAACATCACTTATTTTGAAACAAAGAGAGTATTTATTTAGCACACCAACAATAAATAAAATGATAATTTTATTATATCACTCTTTAAATATAATGAATTCCATGCTTTGGGAAATGACTATAAAGGTAAATTAAGAACTAAATGATAAATTATATTTTGATTTTCTAATATAGATAAGTAAAAATGAACATTTATTTTACTAGACAAATAAAAGTGGACGGGAGGAGTAAATAGTTGTCTTTTTGTCTCTATTTATAGTCCAAACCTTCCAGTATACTTTGCATCAAGCACCACATTTACTTCTTTATTGGCCTTCCAATATACTCCTCTGTTTCTCTCTTTTATTTGTGCATAGGCTTTATTTGCTCTCCCATTTTCACCAAGAAAATCAGCCATGGCCAGAATTGTTTCAGTTTTCCTTCTTGCCCTCCTTGCCATCTCCGTGCTTGCTACCACAGTTCTTGCTGCAAATGGCAAACACCATCATGCCGTAAGTTAACTTCTCTTACTGAATTTTCTCACTTTCTGTAACCATTTGCTGTCTATTATATCTTTGTTATGACAAACTATCTTTGCCTTTCAGAAAAAGTATGGACCAGGGAGCTTGAAGCCCTCACGTAAGTAGATCCAATTTTTCAATATTTTTGGATTCCTTGGAATTTATTTTTCCTATTCCTGGTGGTATCAAAATGCCAGCATGTCTGGATATCTTATCTGTCTCTCTGGGAAAATGGACATCTCAAAAAAATGATTTATCAGGGCAGAGCTAGCTTATAAGTCAGGGGTTCATGATTTTTCTCAGACCTATATATGTATTAAGAAATGTAATAAATAGCTATAAATATTTGACTGTGAAGTACCCTACCAATATATTAACTCATAAACTTTATATTTTGGATTTGCCTCAAATGTTTATGAGAGCTTTAAGCCTTGATTGTTTTCTGTTTCTTTTTGTATTTTACCAGAATGTCTACCACAATGTACGAGGAGGTGTAGCAAGACACAGTACCACAAGCCATGCATGTTCTTCTGCCAAAAATGCTGCAACAAGTGCTTGTGTGTTCCCCCTGGTACCTACGGAAACAAGGCTGTTTGCCCCTGTTACAACAACTGGAAGACCAAGGAAGGAGGACCCAAGTGCCCTTGAATTACTTTCTAGTTTCTGTCTATTTTCTTCACCTGTCTTCTAATATATCTACCTAATCTTCTTGTTTCGTCTGCTGTTAGATCCTGTTGGACTTTTATCTAGCCCAAGTGGTTACATGTACTATGACCATAATTTCCAGTTTAAATTGAAGAAAAAATATTACTAGCATTATGTGTATCAAGAAAGTTCTAATGCTCCTTTGGACCAAAAATTGGTGTGGTCCAATAAGAGATCATGTCTGGCCAATTATTTTGGTCTACTCTTCTCTATTTCTCTTTCTACAATAACAAAATTAGAGTAAAACTCACAAATAGTCACTATAATTGAAAAATATATATCGTCACTTATGATACAACCCTAAATATGTTCTTGTTATGGAGATTGGGTTCATTATATCTATCTAAACACGTCGCACACTTACATTAGCGGTAATTACATGAACCAAAGCTAATTCAATAGATGGAATTCAATTTATAAAGGGTTAGCTTGATAGAAATAATTCACTTACGGGTCACTTGGTACGAAGGATGAAAAATAATAATCTCGAAATAAAATACAAAATTATTTTATTCAGTATTTGACTAGAGGTATTAGTTAGTCTCAAAATTATTTATCCCACCATTTATACCATAATAATGGGTTATAGTGGATAACTATTTATATGGAATATCCCAATCCAGGAGATAACTATCTATCCCATCCCCTACCAAACGACCCCTTAGTGTTGCCTTGACTGAGATTCGGCGCCTATTTTACAATTTTTTTACTCCAACTCTTCCAAGATGAGATAATCTTGACAATAATTCATGTCGTTTGTAATGCCAAAAAGTTATGGTATTATTACCCATGCAAGAATTTCTGATGTGAGGTCCAAAGAGTATGACAGAGAGCATGAAAATCCTAAATTATTTTACTGGGGCTCTAGTTTTGCATAGGATACGTAGTTGCTTGTTTACCTAAGTTTTTCATCTTCTGCTTTAAAATAAATAAAAGGCCAATAAGTCAAACAAGCATAATAACATGACAACCAAGGACGTAGAATTGCCCAACATCCTCAGCTTCCATTTAGGAAATAACAAAAAAGGTAGCTGTTTTCCATCTCTCCTCATGAATCTTGTTTATAGGTTTCAGGTCCTCTCCTAAGTTACCTTTGCATACAGTCAAACTTCTCTATAACAACACCGTTTATCCAGATATTTTTTGGTTGCCAGTGTCGCTGTTATGGAGAATATGTAATATAACATAACATGTAAATAGTTCCAAAAGAACTTGGTTGTTATAATGAAATATTGCAATAGAGGATGGTTGTTTCCTGCTAAAATCACAATGATAGAAGACGAGGTCGTCCTCTCTTCTGAAGATTACAGTAGTGCAAACATTACGCAAAAAATGGAAGCAAAAGGCATGTCAAAACTAAGTCACTTGAGAAGAAAAAACGATATTAATGACGGTAATCAACTAATGTGATATGAAGATATGGTATCTACACAATGGAAGCAGCAAGCTGATAAAGTTGTAACTGACCCCCAGAAGGCTAAGACTTCCACCCCACCTAGGGGCTGCAGTGTTTTGATATGTACAAACATAACGAAATTTGGAGCTTTTGTGTCTCTCGATGCGAAAATACAGTGGGTAAACGATTAAAATGAAATGAGAAAATATCTTTCCCCGTTATGTATACTTACCATCAGTACAATTAACTTATCAAACTGCAAGATAAGGAAACGGAGAAAGCTGTTTATACTGGTTGTATATGAGGAGTTGCCACCTGTTCCGGTGGCATTGCTGCCCGTCCTGGTGTTGTCGAAGGCTCTGCTGGCGGTGCAGGTCCAGGTGCAACTGTGACATGCAAACCCCTATGCTGCCCTGCCTGCACCAGGAAAGCAACTTCAGCTGCTGCTAATGCTGCTGCCTCCTGCTTTTATACACGTGGACAAGAAAAATCATAAGCATATATTTGACATTTACACACTGACAACTGACAAGTAAAATGAAGTTTGCAATTTACACCGTCAACTACTCTAACACATTTAAAAGGCAATGACAATTAAAGATACCTACATATCCTAAGGTTGGATTGGTAACTTAGAACGTTTGCAAGTAACCGACTATAACCATCAGCACACTCAGGTATAAAAGTTAAATACACTGTCAGAGCATAAAATTTAAGTCCAGATAGCGCATTAACACAAAAAAGATACTTAACTTTAGATGTCTCGCTTAATTTTTTTGAACTTTTTAAGTGTATCTACCTAAGAAAAGCATCTATATGCTTGTGAAAAGGCGCCCTAATGTTTGTTACACCAAAAGTACATGAGCAAAATTGTACAAAAATAAACTGCACCATCAACAACCAGTGGGCATGATTAACTTCTACACGGCTAGAACAGGTGGTGAAAATTCTCAATTGTTGAGCCTGCTCATAATTACTATTATTTTTCTATCATGACAAGACATGCTCTGATCCTTATTTGATTCAACCAACTTACACCAGTAGTCAAAAAAGGAGTGCTGAAATGACAGTGGAACCTCAAATCTCGCAGATTGGAAGTAATTATGATGTCTCTCATGTGCAAGATGGCCATTGAATAACTTCCACAACGTAACCATTTGCCTACTGTTATTCACATTATTATCATATGAAATGATGGAATCTGAAAGTGTGATGTTCAAAACTTTTGTGTACTTTGGAAGTTAAGAAGTATAAAAGCGAGAGAGACTTTTTAGGAAAAGAAACAAGAAATAGTTGTGTATTTCATTTGTGAAAGTTGGACTTTTAAACAGCCAAAGATGGAAATAAAATAGTTGGTCAAGCATGGAATAAGCAGGAATTATAAAACTTTACGAATGTGCATAAATATAGGCTATAGCAACTAGCTAACCATTACCACCAAAAGAATAGCAGAAAAAACTCAGGGATTTGTACCATAAGGCTGACACATTTGGCATGAATAGAAAGTATCACTAAAATGTGCAAGAATGAAGACAAATGTTAATAGAGTTCTGAAGTTATTGAAAAGCAGAAAAAAGTATCTAACCTGTCTTTGCCTGCGACGCTGCAATATACTGATAGCCCAAGCTATAATGTAACAAGGTAAAAGAAAGCCAGCAGCACGGAGCAGGAAAAGCTGTGTCAAGAATCAACTAGATCATTGGCCCACATGCCGTCTATAGTAGATGTGTCATAAACTTATCATAGAAAGTAACAAGTAGACTTAAAACCAACTGTATTACTTACAGAGAAAAAGGTGGAAATATCATCCTCATCCTCATCAGCATTTCCAATGGTCAGAGCATGCCTCAATAACAGAAGGGCCATTAACTGCAGGAAAACAGAGTGCATCATTTAATATGGAAAGCAAACAAAGTGAGAAGACTGAAAACAAAACTGTCACCAAGATCTACTGGTTTTTGGCACATTTAGAAAATTCTTCCCTAATCTTCTCCATATTTAACATCCATAAACACGTAGGATTATGCCATGCATACTGCAGAAATCTTTAAACATTTAGGAAAGAGACTGAATCTCATTTCTGATCCAGTTGGACAACCAGAAGAAAGATAGCACAAGAAACAAGGCAGGAAAATAATAGAGGAGAGAAGAGAAGAAAAACATGCACTCTACACCAAGAGACAATTGCAGAGACATAGATTCATATACTAATACACACTGCCATTTCAAGGACTTGCTTGAAAATCTTGAAAGGCAAGCATGAGGTATAAGTATCGAAGGGTGTAGAAGCTTGTCTGTCATATAGAAAAAGGGCGGATGAATTAAGATCTATTTTCTTTTATTAAACAACTTCTTCTTCTACATATAATTACTACAGAATGCCTACAATTAGATGAAAATCCCTGTTTTTTTCTCTAAAGATGGAATGGGCCCAAAAATGCATCCTTGATAAAATTCTACTGCCACTTCAATTGCACTCTACCATTCAGAGCTTAACGTGAAAATTCATCTATTGCACTGCCAATGTCACCCCGACCCTCCTCTCAGGAGAAACTTTAATTTGTTCATGTATATACCAGCTAGAAGAACAATTCTAATGCATGCTCAACATCATTACTTGCCGCAACTTAGCAAAAAAGAGTTTGCACTGCAAAGAAACAAAATGAATTAACTACACAATACTTCAGTTGCTTACAATCAAAGCGGCAGAACGACAAAATGCAGCTCCACTAGCATTTGAATCTGAATATTCATCATAATCAGCCTCTAGAAGACGGCGTTCCGCAGCAGCCATTGCAAGAAGACGAGGATCATGTAAGTCGACCTGAGTGCCACCCACTGTCCAACCTCTACTCAAGCCACATGGTTGAATTCATCATTGACAAATAAGACAGAAAATAAAATTTTCAGCATCATCAACACTGCAAAAGGATGTGCTATTTACATTTCAAGTGCTACATGACCCCAGAAGCATAGAAAACCGTCTTGAGTTTTATTGGGAAAAAACCAGAAATCCACCCTTAAATAGGGGAAAAGAAAGAAGTTAAGGGGAAAATAGCCAGAACAATCACTTACCACAGGCAGAAGTTACTAATGACTAAAACTGGCACCACAGTATTGGTTCCATCAGATTATGTTACAAAATTTTAGTAACAAGGACAAAGTTATGCATTAACAGTATATATATGGAAAACTTGTTTGTCAAAAAAAAAAGTATATATAGGGGAACCTAAGCTACCCCAGAAGATTAAAGGTTAAACATGTTACACTAACCTTAAATAGATGATAAAGATCTTTATGGCTAGTTAATACTCTGTAAAGAAGTCATTCTTGTTGATCCACAGGAAATGCAAAAATATTTTCATGCCAATGAAGCTGAGTTTTCCATTTAACTACGACTCAATTTATTGTAGAAATAGATAACAAATAAACAACAAAAATCAATAGAAATTTTAGTATTGTCGACAGCGAACACCAACTATTGTTTTATATGACTTCACTTCTGTGAGTAAATAATTTTTGCTAAAATTTATCAAATAGCTGGGCATATTGCGAGGTTTCTGAAGAAGAGGAGGAGATGCACATAATCAAGTAAAAGGGAAGCTTGAATACACAGAAAACTCATCCGATGCATGCTCTTTTGAACCTCGTCTCTTTTTTGTTTGTTTTTCTGGGTGAAGGGGAAAGGGGAACCTACACACACACACACACACACGTAATATACATTGTGCTGTAATTTCAAAAACCAGCACAATTCCAAAACTCTCTAGGTAATTCAAAAGGAATGACTGGAACAGTGAATAAAATTTGGTAAGCAGACGATAAAATAGTCATGACTTGAACATACCTGATGTCAATAGCTGTATCATCAGATTGCGGAGGCGGGGCCGGAGCAGTATAGCCAGGTTGATAAGGCTGCAGATTAGACATAAAATTTTGAGTTCGGTGAGTCTGCCAGCTAGATAGAAAAGATTTCCAAGTGTCACTGAACTAGAAACTAGCAAGCATTCACTGGCATCCAAATTCGTGCTTCTTAAGTATCAATGCCGCCCTTTTTTTAATTGGTTGTATCAATGTCCTGTATTTCTGAAGTAAGAAAAATGAATATACAGCTGAATTGGACAGTGTGACACTCCCTCTAGCCAGGAAAGAGTATTGAGGAGGGAAAGCATGAGCCACATGAAAGAAATACGATTGTCTATATTCTCAGCTGGTAGTTTGATACAGAGTAATTATGCTATCTCACCTAGACACCTACCCTCGCTCTTTTCTGGCTCAATTGTCTTATACTGGTTTCAGGATGGGGAGAGGCAAAGGTTAATCATCATATTAAATAAAACAAGGTAAATAGAACATGCATTGGAGTACCTGATGGCAAATCTCGCAAGTTATATCTCCCTTTTCATCACACCATCGCTGAACACATTTTCTATGAGCATACTGGATTTTGTAACAATGAAGCAGATGACAAATAAAAAAGAATAGTCAGGTTACCAGTAGAAGCTCATATAAGTACACAATACAGTTGTTTGACATTGCAACACAGAGAGATAAACAAACTCATTTATGATTCCCAGCTTTTAAAATTCTAAAACAAATCAAGGAGAAAGTAAAAAACTACAAAAGTTTGGCATGCAAAATCATTATCTGAATTGCTGAATGAAAAATATTTGTTAGCTTTAGTAGGTAATTGCAGGCAAACAAAGCCTTCTACGGATGTATTGCACACAAAAGGCCTCGCTATACCTATACAGAACTGTGATCGAGTGAAAGTATCCCATAGATTGGGCGACTTTAACACACCTAAATGGGCAGGAAGATGAGCACTATCACCGCAAGCATGGTGTTGAAAATGTCTTTGGTGTCTGCATGTTCATCAGTTTGAGATGTCTTTAGAATATGAAAACGACACATGCTACTCTTAAACAAATAGACACTGTATCTGGAAATTACTCCGAGGTCTTATAGATGGAAACCACGTAAGTCAATTACTACTACAATCAATTCTAACTACTATTTGTTTCAAGCCATGCAATTAAACTAAAGAACAAGAGTGAGAGCAAAAGAGAAGGACAAAAATAACAAGGGAAGCAGTAGTGCTCAGGAATAAAGATGCTCTTCAACTACCAAGCAAAAGAAACTAGGTGCACCAACCAAAGGTAATGACCAAAAAGGGGCCAAGTGTTAAAATGCAGGTATACTGGAAGCATATAGAAGTTTAGCCTCTACCCTTGCCTAGTATAAAAAGGACCAAGGACAAGAATATGTAACCAGATACCTTATTGACAAACAATTCAAAAACAAAAAAAAAAGTTCAAAATTGTGATTTCACTGATGTGAGGGTTAGCGGGATTAGAATGCTTTAAATTTTGTTGAAGAGGATAGAAAACTTAAATATCAAGCTTCTGTAGAATGTCGAATCATACAAATCTTAAGTTTTTGAGAAAAAATATCAGGTATTAGCAAATTTTAGGCTTTAGCTGTAAAAATACATGATTGACATAATAATTAAAAGCATAAGCAATGTTTAGCAACTCATTGAGCAAGAAGAGCACTAAAATTTACCAACTTCACAAAGATACCTTCAAGCTGCCATTGCAACCACAAGGAATCTCCAAATTTTTCAAGCTATCTTCTTCCTGGCAAATCCGGCATTCCACAGTCTGAAGTAGTGGCTCTTCTTCATCTCCAATTCCTGGATGTTCCTCCTCCTTAGCATCAATACCTGAGGACATACCAACTGTCTGAGAGCCAGATCTGCCTCCAGAGGATTCTGTATCCTCCGACCGTAGCAGAGAGTGCAAGGTTTCAGGTGCAATGAGACGGTCAACACGCAAAACCAAATGTTCTTCCATTAGCAGTTCACCAACTTATCCTAAAATCCGCAAACATCATCAGCCATCTCACATGACAAAAGTATAAGAAGAAAAATTCGGACACTCACTAAGCAAAAGAAGATTATGCAACCATCCATTTAACAGACGGCCAGAGATATTAGTTCTGGTAATTTCGTACACTTTGGTGTTGTATAGTCTTGCTTTACCTTTGTATAGCTTTGCACAAGGTTAGTGCCCTATTATGCCATTTGAAAACTGAATCTTGCTACTGGCCAAAAGGGTCATCACATGTCAAGAAAAAGGGATTTGAAAAGAATAAGATATACTTTCCTTTAATGTCCTTTTAACAAGGTTTAGGCTCTTCTCATTTAGTATCAAAAAACCACAGTGCCACATAAGTAGGCAAGAAAAGTGGATCTCCTAGTTTAAATTCAAACAGATATCCTACATTCGCACAACGAAAGAACAGCACTTTTGAACACAAATTTGGAGGATAGTAGCTAAACTAGTTTGATACCTAACAACATATCAACCCGTTGATCTATAAAAATTAATCCAAATATGCAATCCAAACTTTGAAGAAAAACGCTAAAAACAAACACGTGAAACAACTTTGTGAGGTTCCAATATACCCCTTTCCACTCTTTTTTTTTTTAAACGGTCAACCAATCTTGACAAAACCAAGACCATAAATTTCCAGGAAGAACTTCAAACTGTAACCAAGCGTGAAAGCTTCAAGTTTTGTGGATAAAAGGAAGAGAAAACAACATGTTTTACCATAAATCGCGATAAAATGATAAATAAAAAGTAAGAATCCAGAAATTCTTGACCAATTAACTCGCCCAATCATAGAAATCTTCAACCCAAAACAAAAGGTTACAGTCTTGAACTATGAATTTAGATTAACCGTAGGTAATTGAACTGAATCAACCCACCTAAATGTAAAATCTTAAACCCCAGCAGAAAGTAACAATCTCGAGCAAATTTAGGATTGACAGGAAATTGAGGTACCTGGATATGCAATTCTTGATGGATTTAGCTTTCTGAAGCCCAGCTTAGAAGCTAATGAATATATACAAAGTCTTTTTCAGAGAAGAAAAGTCGCAGTAACACTTTTTCCTTGTGGGGTTTGCTTAGAAATTGATGATAAAATTGATTACAAGAAATGTATTTATACTCCTTCTAGTTTATTATAGAAGTCTTGTGTCTTGTCTACTTTTCTATTGGGCGGGTTATATTTTGGATTAATACTTGGGTATATTCACGAATCTTGTATTACCCTTCGCCCCAAGCCGAAAGGAAACGACGTTTTCCATGGGTAGACTTACAACATAAAATATACATCTAACATACGAGGGTAGGAATGGCAATAAAGTAAAACAAATGTGGACAGGTTGAGTTTAAACCTATTCAAAACAGGGTGGGTTAAAATTTGTATGAGGGCAAAGTTGGCGGGTTAAAATATATTTTTTAAAATTCATTATGAGAGTGAGACGGTTGCGAATCTTAAATTAGCTATTGAATTGAGATTAATCATGAAAATCGTGTTGTGAATAATAAATGGAAAGCCAAATTTCAATAAATAAATCAGAACACTTATTTGTATTAAATACAAAGTAAATTAACTACTTGTCTTTACATTTTTTAAGCTAATGAATTATAATGTACATAATGGAAAAAGTAAGATAGAAAATATTATATATTTCTTTTAAAGAGCAATTAATTTGTTAGTGTTATTTTTAAAAGATAGTCAATTTAATATTATTATGTATTTTATAATTAAAAAGATTGACAAAAATTAAAGCAATGAAAAACCTTGTTTGATTCTAATATTTGAAAAAACAACTTAATTTAATCTTCTTTTAATAAAAAAAATCGAGTCAAACTGACTCACGAACACCCTTAAACTTGTTAGATTACAGGTTTTGATGCTGTCAACCCGATGCAGGGACCAGATCCCTTACGCCACAGTTCTGCACCAATTTGAACTGGGCGGGAAAACTTCACA
>JACEIK010000492.1:15011-27669 GCA_018107945.1 Datura stramonium | reverse complement strand
CTATTTTTTAAAAGAAAAGTTAAGGTTAGTAACTTTATGACCAAGTTAATTTTTTTCTATAAATAAAAAGGTTTTTGTTTATTGTAATAATCACTCAAGAGAAATAAGAATTGTTCTCTCTTCTCTACAATATTCTTCTTGTTTTATTATTTTATAACACGTTATCAGCACGAAGATCTAATCTTCTTCAAGTTGAGTTTCAATTTCCTTGACTGTAATATTCCTCAAATTATTTTAATGATGACAACTAACAAAAGATTTTCATTATAGGAAACAAAGAAAACCAACTGGAAGCTGCAAGAGACATTAATCAATGGATGATCTAAATATAACAAAAGCACGAAAAAATTGAATATCCAAAACACCTATCTCGACAAAAATTCATGGCATTGGACAAATATCAAGAAAGAAAGTTGATGCTCTCAAAGGAAGGAAATATGCTGATGTACAAATCAAGGGGAGAAAATCATTTCATCATCTAAAGAAAATCAAAATATGCTGATGTACAAATCAAGGGGAGAAAATCATTCCATCATCCAAAGTATTCAAGGAAGGAAATCAAAATTGGAGCCTATCATCGTCAAAGGAAGAAAGCATCGCTACAAGATCACTCATCAGCCAATAAAGGAAGAAAATCAATCAACTTCTATCGAAGATCTCAATCACATATTCTCATCACACGTGATTGAGGCAAATCCCTTAGGTTACCCTAAAGAGCTCGTCAAGATCAAAGGAATTGATCTTGCTATCTTTGAAAACCCTATAAAGATCCAAAGAAGAATTGAGAAGAGCACGCAACTTCACTTTATCAAGCTATACTATTCCTCTTACCAAATCACTGCGATCTTGTAATAGTTATTAATGAGAACAAAAGAAAGATCAGTTATATTGATATACAAGTTGAGGTTGTGACAAAGTTCTAGTTTACTGATTCAAACTTACCAAGCTGTGGTGGGTTAAAACATTCCTCATTGTAACCAACTTCAAAGAGCTCTAAAGGAACCCTTTGTTACCCAAGAGACTGGACTAGGCACCACCCTGGTGATTCGGACCATAAAAAAGGGACAACTTTCGTGTAGTTTGTGATTGGATGTAACTGTTAAGATTTTCTCTAGAATAAATCTTTCTCTTAATAGATCTCTTCTTGTTCCTCAATCTTCGGAGAATACGGCGTTGTATTATTGTAAGTTCTCTGTTCCNGGGACAACTTTCGTGTAGTTTGTGATTGGATGTAACTGTTAAGATTTTCTCTAGAATAAATCTTTCTCTTAATAGATCTCTTCTTGTTCCTCAATCTTCGTGCTCCTTTTTTTAAGTTATAGGGCGGAGAGAGGGAGGCAACTGAAACTTTTAGAGTCGAGTTTACGCTCTTTCCTCCTCTTTCGAATGTTTTATTTTCAAATCAGCTTCGAAGAATGGTCGGGAATCGTCTTTTTTTTATTATTGCTTGATTATTAGATATTCTGCTTAGTACTAACTATTTGTCTGCAGGTGATAGTCGACTTGAAGTGTCTAACAGTTGACCGAATCTTAATTTTTATATTCACTCCCCCCTCTTTAATTATCAATTGATATTAGAGCATATCTCACTCATATTGCTTAACCGCAAAGTAGGAAAAAGATCAGATAGCATCATATCAAATTCCAGGAGCAGTTTTACAAGATGGACTCATCATCAAGACCTCCCTACTTCAATGGACAACATTACTCTCACTAGAAAGAAAGATTCAAGATCTTTATTCAGGCAAACGACTTTCAAGCATAGGTGGTGGTAAAGAAGGGACCAAATTACCAAAACAGACTTGGAAACCTTTGAAGTTACGAAAGATCAACAAGAGGTAATTCAAACTAACACCAGAGCTATAAGTCTGTTGTATTATGCAGTTAGTAGATCTGAGTACGATAAAATCTCGACCTGCGACACTACAAAGGAGATGTGGGACAAACTTGAAGTAACTTATAAAGTAACCAATGATAAATATAGTAGTCAATGAATATGAACTATTCAAAATGACTGATGAAAAAAATGTTGAATCCATGTTCTCTCGATTAAGCAAAATCGTTGGAGAACTAAAATTACTTGGTATGGTATATCCAAACAGTATGCAAGTTAAAAAACTTCTCAAAAGTCTACCTAAAGCCTAGAAAACAAAAGCAATAATTTTTGAAGATGAAAATCTAGAGAAATTAACTATGATGAACTCAGAGGTAACTTGATGGTCTATGAACAAAATCATCTCAATAGGTATTTAAAGAAAGACAAGAAGAAGGCAATAACTTTCAATGCTACAACAAATGAGACTGAAAACAAAGAGGAGGAAGAAAGCAGTGAAGGACTATCTCTTATTAATAAAGGAGTCAGAAACATCTTAAGACAAAGAAAACAGAGACCTCAAACAGGATATCGAAACTCTAAAATCAAAAAAATGATGAGAGATGTTATTACTGTGGAAAATTAGGGCATACAAAAGCCAACTGTCCGGAACTGAAGAAAAGAAATTTCAGGAGATCAAACAATTCCAAATTCATGGGAGCGTGGAGTGACGAAGATACATCAGAAGAAGAACAAGAAGAGACTGCCAACATCTATTTCATGGCTCTTGGTGAATCTAGCGAGGTAAGATTTAACCCATGTGAGAAGTGTGAAAATTTATAAAATTCTCTTGACCTCGTTACAGATGAATTAAAAAAATTGATTGATTAATATAATAAGCTTGATAAAGAGAAAAAACACTAGCAAATTCTTGTTGAAGTAAGTCAAATTGAAGTAGACCTACTTGAAGAAGAACTAGATGACCTTCGAATGAAATTAAATAGTATAAAGAAGTCTCGTAGTCATAGCTCAGTCGACTCACTTTATTTTTCTAAAAGAAACCTCACTCTCATGAGTCTTCCTCTAATAGTTTCTTCTCTTCAAAATCCTTTGTAAAACCACATGTTTTCCATATGGAAATGTTGGCCACAAATCTTTCAATTATAGGTTCAACAAATTAAATTTTAGAAAATGGATCTGGAGAAGAAAAGATCAAGATCCTAAAGTGACTCAAACTAACTATGAAGGACCCAAGAAAGCTTGGGTACCTAAAATAAATTAATTCATCGGTTTTGCAGGAATAATCCAAGAGGTCTTACGAAAAGGATATGTGGGTAATTGATAGTGGATGTTCTAGGTACATGATGAGGAAGAAAGAAAACTTCTCCTTAGTAAGAAAAATCGATGGAGGGCATGTCATGTTTGGAGACAATGCAAAAGGAGACGTAGTTGGAGTCGGCTCCATTTACTGTCAGTCCTTCATGCGATCTAATTGAAGTGTATCAAGTAGACGGGCTGAAACATAATTTTCTAAGCATTAGTCAATTATGTGACTTTGGGTTTGATGTCCTGTTCAATGCTATAAGATGTACCATCAACAATCCTGAGAAAAACATCACTCTTATTGGTGATAGAATTGAAAATATCTATGTTCTCAACAATGTGGACTTACCCACTCTTAATTGTCTTACTGCTATTGCTAATGATCCTTGCATTTGACATAGAAAATTAGTTCATGATAGCATGCACACCATTGAAAAACTTTCAAAATTAGATTTTGTCATTAGACTGGCTAAATTAAAATTTTCTAAAACCTAACTATGTGATGTATGTCAATTAGGTAAGCAGACTCATTCATCCTTCAAAAATAAAGATATTGTCAACACCTCTAAATCCCCTTAATTGTTGCACATGGACCTTTTTGGACCCACTAAACTGCTAGCATTGGTGGTAAAAGATATGCTTTTGTTATTATTGACGATTTCTTACGATTTACTTGGATTATATTTTTAGCTTACAAGGACGAAGCCTTTTCAAATTTCAAAATTTTCCGTAAGAAGGTCCAATGGGAGAAGGTATATTTCATATCTACTATTCACAGTGATCATGGTCGAGAATTCAAAACTAAACTTTTTGAGGACTTCTACAACCAACAGGGATACACTGAAAACTTCTCAGCACCTCAGTCTCCTCAGCAGAATGGTGTAGTCAAAAGAAAAAATTGTTCACTCCAAGACACTACAAGAACCATGCTCATTTAACAAAGTCTCCCTAATCATTTTTGGGCATAAGCTATAGGTACTGCATGCCACATACTTAACAGATGTTTGATCAAACCCATTTTGAAGAAGACTCCATATGAATTAGGGAAATGTAACAAACCTACATCAGCTACTTTCATCCCTTTGTATGTAAATGTTTTATGCACAATAATGGTAAGAATAATCTTGAAAAATTCGATCCTCGAAGTGATGAAGGTATATTTCTTGGATACTCTCCTTCAAGTAGATCTTACAGAGTTTTTAATAAAATATCCTTATCTGTTGAAAAATCTGTTCATGTAATATTTAATGATTCTAACCCATCTCCTAGCATCATTGAGCATGATTCAGGTGAAGCCTCTAGTCACATCATTCCTGACATTCAAAGCTCTGAAATAGTTTCTTGTCCAAAGTGACTCTAACTCATCCGCTAAAACTGAAGAAAAGGAGCTCCAGTCGACTAACATTTCCAACATTCCTTGAGAATAGAGGAGTGAAGCAAGTTTCCCAAATGATTTCATCATTGGAGATCCAAAGGCAAAAATGCAGACTAGATCATCTCTCAAACACCAATCATCACTGGCTCTTGTCTCCCAGTTTGAGCCAAAATGAATTGATGAATCACTAAGTGATGAATCCTGGATACACGCCATGAAAGAAGAATTAGATCAATTTAAAAAAAGTCAGGTATAGTCACTGGTTCAAAGACCGAAAAATGTCTCAGTAATTGGGACAAAATAGATCTTCAGGAATAAGCTGAATGAGAAAGGTAAGGTCATCAAAAACAAGGCAAAGTTAGTTGCTCAAGGGTACTCACAACAAGAAAGTATTGATTACGGTGAAACTTATGCTCCTGTAGCTCGACTAAAATCCATTCGAATCTTACTTGCATATGCTTCTTTTAAACGTTTAAATCTTTTTCAAATAGATGTCAAGAGTGCTTTTTTAAATGGTTTCTTAAATAAAGAACTTTTTGTAAAAAAAACCCCGGGTTTTGAAATTTCTTCTTGCCCTGACTAAGTTTTTAAACTTTCAAAAGCTCTTTATGGTCTCAAACAAGTCCCTAAAGCTTGGTATGAACGATTAAGTTCTTTCTTTATCAACAACAACTTTCAAAGAAGGAATATTGACACTACCTTATTTATCCAACATTCTTCCTCAAATATTTTGAATATTCATATATATGTTGACGATATTATCTTTGGTAGCTCTGATTCTTTACTTTGTAAAAAGTTTGCTGATTTAATGAAAGAAGAGTTTGAAATGAGCATGGTGGGAGAACTAACATTCTTCCCAGGTCTATAGATTCGACATTCAACTAAAGGTACATTCATAATCCATACAAAATACATAAAAGAGTTGATCAAAAAGTTTGAACTTGAGAAGGAAAAAGCAACCAGTAATCCTACGAGTCCTTCAACATGCCTTGAGAATGACACCTCAGGAAAGCATGTAGATGAGAAACTATACCGTGCCATGACTGGATCCCTATTTTACCTCATGGCCAGTCAAGCAGACATTATGTTCAACATATGCAAATGTGCTCGCTTTTAGTCGACTCCCGAGGAGTCTAATCTTACTGCTATCAAACGAATTATTTGATATCTTATTGGAACCCAAGATTTTGGCCCATGGTATCCTCACTATAATCATTTTGACTTAGTTGGATACTCATATGCAGATTTTGTAGGTAAAAAAGTGATAGGAAAAGCACCAATAGAACTTGCTAAATCCTTGGTGAAGCTCTTACCTCCTGGCATAGCAAGAAACAAAGCTCTGGCATTATCAACCATAGAGGCGGAATATCTAGCACTTGGTAGCTGTGGTACTCAATTATTATGGATGAAACATCAACTACTTGATTATGATTTAAATTACGATAGTGTGCCTATTTTATGTGATAACACGAGTGTTATAAGTCTTTCGAAATACACTGTGCATCATTCTAGAGCCATGCATATAGATATCAAACATCATTTTATCAGAGATCATGTTGAAAATGGTGAATTTTTGCTACAAAATGTTGCTTCTGCGAATCAATTAGCAGACGCTTTTACTAAACCTCTTTTAGAAGAATGATTCTGCTTCTTAAGAAAGTGCTTAGGTGTTATTTCCCTTCATTCATTTCTACCTATCTATATTTACTCTGCGATTTAAAATTTATTTTCTTGCCTTAACTGAATTTTATTATTTATGTACACCTTGAATATTCATGGTATTCTTGTATGTGTTTTAATATTTTAAGTGATTATAATGATTATATTTGTTATATGTGCTCTGCTCCCTGTCATAATTAGCATGACTCTTCATTCTTATTAATCATCCGTCTTTTCATTCTAACCTCTCGATTTTTCCTTTTTGAACCGTCTCCTTGTTCACCTTCTTATTCTCCTTTACTCTCACTCTCTACTCATTTTTTCACTCTTTATGGACTCCTTAAATGGATAAATCTCCTAAAAACCCTCATCGTTCCTCCAAACGTCTCAAAAGCCCATCCACTTCTTCTTCTCCGGTGGAAATCTCTGAATCTTCCGGTGATGATTTTCCTGAATCTTCCTCCTCTAAAACCAAAAAGCGTTGCTCCAAAAATCCCAAGTCTGCATTCTCGGTTGAATTCAATCTTGAAGATTTACAGTTTTTCTGGGGCAGTGGAGAAAAATCTAAGTTTATTGCTTTCAAAGACAGAACTTTTGTTCATGGACGACTCATATATCTCGATCAGTTGGAAAAGTCTCATTATTCTGTAAGCCATTACTTCTCCTTTAAAAAATTGGAAAATCTCTTTCTACTATGTGATAATGAGGTTTTTGAAGAAGCCGTCAGACTTTTCTTTGTAAATACGAGGGTTTTCAATGATAGTTGTGAACTTGAAACCCTGATTTTGGGTAGTCGAATTATGCTCAGTCAATTTCTGTTTGAAAAGATTTTCAATACAAAGTTTTCTAGAAACATATCCTTCTTTAATCAATTATGGACTGATGATTTTGAGGTTTTCTTAGATGATGCAAAGTATTTTATTACTGAAGAAGGATCTATTGTCACTGATTTTGGTCCCTCCACCATCTGTTTTGAAAATAGGATTCATGGTTTACTGCCTTCTCAAGAAGATCAAGATCAACTGGGCTGATTGGTTCCTTGGCTACATGATGGAAAGCTGTCAAGATTTTGGTGGAAATAGCAATTTACCATATGGAATGATGATTTCGCACATTTTGAAGAGTGACATAGATTTGTCAAAATACCCTGCAAAAAAAATTTCTTCCACATATGACAATTACGCATTTGCTAGCATGGACTACATTCTATTAGATGAAAAATGGTACAAGAAGTTCAAACCAAAGTTGAAGGTGACTGTTGATAAACCTCTCTTTGAAGTTACCTCAAATGTTGTTCAGTCTCTCCCTCTGGAGAATCTCCTTAAAAATGCTAAGGAAATCAAAGCAAGTTTCGATAAGACCTAAACTACGTCGTTTTAAGCTTAGATAAGTATGTTTTAAGAGGGTTTAACTCATTATAAGCCTATCCCTCTCCATGAATGCAATCTCAGAAGTTTCTAAGGGTGATCAAGCCTAGAAGTTTATCGATTCTCCTTCAATTTCCTTTTGACATTCAAGAGGTTGAGAAATCAGAAGTACCCAAGTATGTAGGGTTATGAATGGGTGTATCCATCCACTCTCATGCCCAATACCTTCTCAAATTCATGAAAATTCTATGTTGTTGAATCTATAGGTTTCTAACCCAACTTGTGAATTTTATAAGTGTCTATCATGGGTATATTCTAATCATGTTTCTAGTATTGAATTATGATTCATGGGCATGTATTATAATATTTTTAAATTATAAATCATGTTTTTAAAGTTTTACAAATTATGCTGCCCAATTATGAAAGTTCATAAAAGGTTCAGATTATGATATATGTTTTCAAGTATGATGAGATATTTATGATGCAAGTATGATTTCGAATTACCCATGTCTATATCCATGTTTTGACTATCAAAGTTTATTTTAAGTATGTTTAAGTTTGTGAAAGCCCATATGATCAAGTATGTTCATGATTTATCTCGATTTCATGTTATTAGCTTACCACAGGATTTTGGAGTCTAGACTCCCACTCTTTTCAGCTTGTGGTATAGGTTGAGCCAAAGCTCCTCATGTCATGTTTTCAAATTATGCATGTATATCATGTTATGAATCAGCTTTGTCACTAGACGACGATTCAGCTTTGTTGAAAAATAATGGAGAGCATATGCATGTTTTCGAAAGTAGTGTCTAGCACCAAGTAGGTTAAGGGTCAGTCAACCCTGTGCCTCAGAACTACGCGCCACATAGGTATGATCAGATTACTTGGGACCTCCCTTGCGAGCTTCCCCTTTCCCAAGGGGCTTTTTGCTTGATATCAATATCATGGTAGTGTTCTTAGCCCTGGAAAGATTTTGGACGGCTCTGCCCATTTGAGTGTAATAGTCGGGACCACGTAAGCTCTATTGTGGTAATGTCGGTTATATGACGAGTCTCCCTTTGTTTCTCATATTTTCAGTTATGCATGTTCATCAGTCATGATATCATGTTTTCAGTAGGTTTGACCCAATGTTCAGTTTTACTTATGAATAATCAGTTTCATCTTTGATTTATTTGATTAAGTTATGATATTCAGTTATGTTTAAATCTTGTTTTCAGATAATAGAATGCAAGCCTTACTCTCAGAATCTTATGATGGAATGTTTTATGATATGCATGATTTCATTTTTTACTTACTTAGCGGTTTTATTTACCTTCCATACTGGGTACATTTTACATACTGACCGCATACCCTATGCTGTATCGTTTCAATATACAAGCTCAAACATTCAAATTCAGTCCCGCCGTTAACCAGATCCTCCGAGTAGCATCTCCAGCCAGAGTTGGTGAGTCTTCATCCTTCGAGGACCCCTTTTCTCCAGTTGTATTTAATATCTTCAATTTCAGTTTTAGTGAGTTAATTGGGGTCTTGTCCCATCAACTCATCAGTATGTAGAGGCTTATCAGATATAGTATGTTTTCAATTTCAGATCATTGTTATATATTCAAATATTCGATGTTATCATATTTCCAGACTTCTGCTATTTTTATATATGTTAGACTTCCGCATTACTATGTTAAGTTTAGATATCATGTTCATGACATAGATCGACTTGGAGATTCTCGAGGTTTCTTGTCTCGTGTCTCGATCCGAGCCTATGTTCGGGTCGTGATAAGTTATTAGTAAGAACCCAAAAAAGATCAGTTAGGTTGATATACAAGTTGAGGCTGTAATAAAGTTCTAGTTTACTGATTCAAACTCACCAAGCTGTGGTGGGTTGAAATATTCCTCATTGTTACCAGCTTCAAAGAGCTCTAAAGGACCCTTTGTAACCTAAGGAGACTATACTAGGCACCACCCTGGTGATCCGAACCAGTATAAAAATCTCTGTGTCACTTTTATTATTACTTAATTATTAAATCTTCTGCTTAGTACTAACTACTTGTTTGCAGGTGTTAGTCGACTTGAGGTGTGTAACAGTTAACTGATTCTTAATGTTTAAATTCACCCCCCCTCTTTAATTATCAATTTTTTCTATTTTAGAAAAAACAAGGTACGTATTCATGACATGTACAATTATATTGTAGCTTTGCAGGTTATAACAGTGATCCGGTTGATTATCGAAATCTCATGTTTACTTTTATTTTTCTTATTCAAAAGTAATCATATCTACAAAGTCATAAGATTATACACTGCCACGACCCATAACACTATTAGTCATAATTTTTTTAGCACTCACTTTGCAAAGATCTGAGATAAGAAAAATCAATTTTTTTTCAAAAGATGTATTACTTAACCACAGAAATGATATTCCTTTGGTGATATTGTTTCTCTACAACTCTACCCTCTCAAAAATTGAGTGTTAAGATATTATATTTCCCCCTCTTCCTTTTAATATGGATAAACTTACGATATTTGAGTTCATTGCTCTTCGAAGTTCGGGCAAGAACTAACTTTCATGAGTGTTGGATGTTGAAATCTATATGGGTGCAATGGGTCTTAGAGACACTATTAAAATTAAAAATAAAGCATCAAACCAAAATTGTGCTAAGGTTATGATATTCTTGCGTCATTATCTTGAAGAAATTTTGAAAATTGAATATCTCACGATTAAGGATCCACTTGTTTTGTGGAATAGCTTGAAAGAAAGGTATGACCAACTGAAGATGGTCATCCACCCAAAGGCACGATATAATTGGATGTATCTGAGGTTTCAAGACTATAAGTCTGTTCATGAGTACAACTCTGCAATGTTCAGAGTTTTTTATCCGTTGAAATAATGTGGAGAGACTATTAATGATGTTGATATGATAGAAGGTGTGGTAGTACACAAAATTAATTGAGAACTCCGGAAGAGCTAATGTGTTACTACCTGGAGGACTAAAATAATTCATAATATTGGTATTGTAGTAAGTCTCAAAAGAAAACTTATAAGTTTTAAAGACATTGAAAAAAATAAATAAATTGAGACTATAAATTATGGGAAGATCTAATATCTTCATATTACCATCGTTGAAGCGGATTATAAATATTTTCGTAAAAGATTACCCATTATTTTTTTATTTGTAGTACATAAATATGGGTATGATGTCGAAATCACATGTGAAAGTAAACTAGAAGTTTACTGAAATAAAGATAAGTTGGCATAACCGGTTGACCATCTCGGTTCAAATGTCATGCAAAAATAATTGTGACTTCACGTGGTTATATGTTGAAGAAATAAAAGATTCTTCAAGAATTTTCTTGTGTTTTGTTGTTCTCATGATAAAATGATTACTATATCAGCTAAGATTGAAATTATATTTCCTGAAATTTTGAAACTTATAAAAAGGTGAATATGGGCCCGTTCACCTGCCATGTGAATCATTTGCTATTATATAATTTCAATAGATGCATCTATGAAATGGTCACATGTGCTTTGATATCAACTAGCAATTAATTTTTGCAAGGTTGTTTGCTCGAATTGTTAAATTAAGAGCACAGTTCCTAATTATAAAATCATGTTGATAATGTTGCTTCATATCTAATTTGGTTTAGTAGAAATTGTATGCTTCCAATTATAGCTAAACCATTAATTATGAGAACAAAATTCCCAAATAAAATTTGATATGAAATATGTTTATTTAACATGTAACAACACTTGAATACATCAAGCTAAAAAGGTTCCCCTATCACAATTGGTTCAGGGTAAAGAATCATAATTTCATCTAAAAATTTAAATGTGCGATATATTATTCAATTGCTCCACCACAATGCACAAAGATGGATCCTCAAATGAGATTAGAGGTAAATGTTAGTTTTTCTAACATTATAGGGAGAAGTGATTAGCGATTGAAAATTGTATGTGGGATGAATTATCTAGATCCTCGAAAAAAAATATGAACTTAAAGTTCAAGAGATAATTCACTCGCAAAATATTGCAAATCAATTGCTAGATGTATTTGTTGACCCTATTTTATAATTCAGCTGCAAATGCTCTAATGAAAATTAGAGTCCTTGAAGGAAAAGTCTATGACACGCCTGAAGCGTGATAGATCAATCGATTCTAGAAATAAAACTCCTTGAAGAAGGAGAAGAGCAAATGATCAAGATGGTTAGAATAATGAAGCAAGTGCTTTAAAAGGAGCACCATGACATAATACTTCATAAAATCTTGGCAAAGGTTCAGGTACCTGAAATGATGAAAAATGAAAAGATTTTGATAAGTTACGTCGTATTGGACCGATATCAAAATGATCATCAATGATACATTTGATATATTGTAGCGCTCAATATTATAAATGTTGACGAGGATCTTGAATTCAAATCTATCAAAAAGTGTGGACAGATAAATGATTGGTCAAATAAAAGTATGCAATTCAAGTATAATGCTAGTGAGGTATAAATGGATTCTTGTGCGAAAGGTGAAATAAATGAAATGGTAAAATAGTACGATTTGTGCCTTGTGGAATAAAGATTTTTTGCAAATCCTGACATTATTATTGGAGAGGTCCTCCTGTGGTGGATACAATTATTTCGAGGTTGCTCATAAGTCTGGAAATACATAAAAAAACTTGATATGCGTATAATGAAATTATTTTCATGTCTAGATAGATAGTGAAGGATATATGAAAATCCTTGAAGAATTTAAAAAGTTTTAAAGTGATTCTATTGAATACCTCCAATGGCTGTGAGATCGCTTAACATAAATAAAGATCATTTTGATCTCATGAAAATAGTTAGAGAGTACAGTATTTTAGTGCAATTGGTGTACTTATATATCCGGTTATTACTATCCATGAGATAATATTTTTATAATATGTAAAAAAAATATAATTTCACTTTTATTAGTAGAGATACGAGTGAATGAAAATACTTATATGAGTTTACTATTTCTAACTAATATTATCAAAGGATTGTTGGTTTTGCAATGTAGGAAAGTTATTTAATTTTATATGAAGATAATACAACATGCATAACAAAACTAAAATGAAGATTCATAAAAAGATATAGACCAAAACATATTTCACGAAAATTTTTCTACAC
>JACEIK010000491.1:389181-409630 GCA_018107945.1 Datura stramonium | reverse complement strand
CTAGCCAGGCACCAGATGTGCTTAGGCTCACCAGTTAGCAGTCCAGGTCCTACTAGGGCACCAGGTGCCAGTCATACACCCCAAGGCGGGGCGTGACATTAGTTATCACATTTAATGCTTAAAATAATGCTAAATATACAAAATGTTAAAATCCACCCGAAACATATCTGAAATCCTACGGTCACAATCCAAACATGTAATTCAATCATAAAACACATTCCGGATCTATTGAAATCATCAAATCACTGATATGAGGTCGTTTTGATCGAAAGTTGACCATGGTCAAACTTAGATTCCTCAAAGCTCATAAATCACCCAAAGGTTCAAATAACTCCCGAACATCTTGGAATCCATGCAAACTATCCAACTAAGTCATAAATCACCATTCGGAACTAACAGAGCTTTCAGAATCCATATTCGAGCTCATTAACCTGAAATGTTGACTTTGGTCAATCCTCTCAAACTTCAAACCTTCCAAAAAATCAAAAATCTTATCCAATGTTCATTGGATCATCTCGGGAATGGTGTCATCCATCTCCGCAAGTCATAAATAGCAAAATAAGGATACGAAAAGGTTCAAACTAGGAAAATGGGTCAAAATTCACAAAATAACCATGTGGGTTGTTACACTTCAAGGCTTGGCTGATAACTGTGCTTCCTGAAGTTCTACATACTTGACACCTATGGCAGGGATAGGGAGTTAGCTTTAATGTACACATTTTAACCATCATTTACATATTGGGGAATATTCATAGGGCTTAGAGTAAGAAAATTATGAGCATGAATCATTCAAGAAATCTAAGCTGGGCATATACTTGATATAACACGATCTTATGAGCCGATAAGGTAAATCTTAAGGACTGAGTCCATAGAGCTGAGAGTGCTGAGAGACATGAGTTTACATACATAACAAGGGACATGAAATGAAGCTGATATTTATGGAATCATGGAAGAAGACTCGAATCACCATCTGAAGTAGGTGCTTCTCATTCTATGAATCTGAGTACGAATACACATAAGGAGTACGTTTAACTTAGAAATAGGCATAACATGTTCACATATGAAATGAGTAGAGTATCACATAGACTGAATTACAGAAGGACACCTGAATAAGCATGGATCTATCTCCTATAGTTATTGACCCTGGATCTTCAAAATTGAAACTTAAGGCTTGATCTGGTTCTTCACTTTATGATCTCTCCCTTAGCATAATGGTCATCATTCTGAGGATTGGTCCCCTTCTTAAGGCTAGGTTAAAATCACTATCTCTTGAATTCCCATTTGCCTCTAAGGCTATCACAGAAGGCTTCATACTTCTCCAGCCGTACTCCCCCACTCTTTCGGTTCCTTACTTAAAGTTCACAAATTCTTCTACCTTAGCTTTTATTAACTCCTAAAGGGAGAAATGACTCGAGAGCGACTCTTATTCCACTGACTGGCATTATTCTTTGGAGAGTGAATACACAAGTTAGAAGGATAGAAAGATATTTCATCACACGACATAGATCATGAAAGAAGGAAAGATTTCCTAAAGGTCTCGTAGATTCTTCTTCATAAGTGTGGCGCACTTCAAACCCATGAAAAAGATTCTACCTAACGTGACTTTCAGACACCCTAGGACACTTCAAAAACTAATGATCTTATACCAAGTTTTTCACGACCTGAACACAGATCTGGATAGTAACACAGGACAAGAAGTCCCGAGAGACTCTAGTCGACCCATGGCATGAACATTCATCTAACTTCATGTCACTTAGAGAAGAAAACCGAACATATGATATAGCAAAAATATAATGTAACATAACATAGCATGATAAGCGGAACATACTAAGATACCTAATAGCTGAGTACTACAATTAGTCTGAAAGCCTCTATCATATCATATGGGTTGATGGGACAACATTCCCAACTAACCCAGCAAAACTGAAACAAAAAAAACATCAAGGTCTGAACATATGGCCCTCAAAACATGAGGACTCACCAAAAAGGCTGATAGCTAACTCTGAATGGACTACTGACGGGGATGAGCCTGAGAGTCGGGTCTTGTATTATGAAATGTTACAGCATAAAAAGTATCCAGTCAGTACATGGAATCTACCAAGTATGCAAGGTAAGTAAAACAGACATTTAAAATATATGAAAAATCATAAATGATTATAAAGTAGGACAACATGCTCATAACATAAATATCATAATATAACATATGGTTCAAGATTTTCAAAACATTCGCAATACAATCATAATCATAATCATAAGATAAAAGATTTATTTAGCATGACTTGAGCTAATATACATAATCATGAACTTGCATAAATCATGAGGAACAGTCGGAGATTCTCATAATCAACATTCTCCATATGAGCACACGTGGAGCCCGACCTGTAACCCTAGTCGGGACGGCGTTCGAACCTTTCCAAGGGTAGAATCATGAAAGGAATGATATCACCATTATAAGGGCCATTTGGTCCAGGGGACAATCAAAAGGGAGGTCCCAAAATGTCCTATAGTGGCACGTAGTTATGAGATCCGGGCCCGAACCTATGCCCCGAACCTACTCAGTGTAAAATACTACTCCCAATACATATATAGTGCTCATAGTATAATATGCATGAGATTCATGGGCTAGTTAAATCATGAAAATCATAAACTTGCTTGTAAATACGTGAACTAGCCATGAAAGCCTGTGAGTCGGTCAAAACATAATTCATAAATCATGGAATTCCTGTATACTTGTAGATCCTACATATACCTTGTAAATTATCAAATCATAATGGGTATTTGAATAAATCCATATTTCAAATCATAAATCATGCTGGGTTTTTTTAATATTGTCAATTGAAGTAAGAATCATAACTCGATTCATCATAGATCATACATATTTAGGCTTAATTTAGTTAAAATTTAAATCAATAATTTTATATACAAAACAGTTGTAGAATCTGATCATAAGTCATAAAATATGATGTAAATCACGAAATATAACAACCCATTAGTAAATCATTAGAATTCCAAAAGATTTAAGTAAAAACCCATAGGATTTTTTATCAAGTTTCATGAATTAGGAGAAATTGGGCATGGGTGTGAACAAAAACGCCCATTCAAAACCCTACACACCTGGGTTGATGATCCCTTGACTTTATTTGAAGAGTCCAAGAAGATTTGAGGAGGTTGAAGAAGAACCCTAGCTCCTTTCTTGAGAGAAAATCGAACTATTGATCTTTTTGAGAGGGTGAGGATTTAGGCTAGGTTAATCCCTTTAATCTGACCTTAAGGAAGCCCAAAAAGACATCATTTAGGAGTTAGAAGCATAGGAGTTTACTAAAATACCCCTAAACTGACAAAAAACACCTATAACTGGTAGTTCCAACTACCAAGAGGACGGGTCGTTGGTTACTACAACGGCCCATTCTGAGGTTTGTTGTTGCTTGTTGCTGCTTCACTAAACTGCTCATAACTTTTTACTATGAACTTCGATTGATGCAAGGTTGGATGGGTTGGAGAGAAGACTTCAAGGGATTCAATTTGAGGTGCTGAATCATCCAAAAACATTTTGTTAAATGAGAGCTATGGTCGATTGAAGTTGACCCTTGTGAGAACTAATTGTACAAACACTCAATCAGTAAAGGGGCTCTTAACTCAACTTTGTGCAAGAGATTCCTTATGACCATAATTTGCATGTAATGCACTTCTTATACTTAGGAATTAATCTTAACACCATGCTTCAATAAATTCACTGGCTTGGGTCTATCCATATACCTAGAACGGTTCCGAACATAGCCCAAGATTTTCAACAAACTAGCAGAACCAATGACCCATCCAATGGGCCATGGTAACAAACAACGAACTGTTGGTCCGTCTATTGGTTTCCCCCAATCTTGCTTCAAAATTCTCTTAATCTTCTTCAACGATCATAAATAACAACCAGTTCAATTAAGCCACAGTCTGTACAATTCCCTCCTAGGTTCTGGGAAAATTTCTGACAACTTTCAGGTAATGAAACAACGAGCACTTCCAAAGACCTGTTAGACCCTACAACGAACCGTACTGAGGTTCGTTGTTTTGTTCAAGGTATTATTTTCTTATTTTTTTCTGTTGTAGCCTCAGGTATGACCTAGGGAATATTTGGGGTGTTACATTATCTCCCCCCTGGGAACATTCGTCCTCAAATGTAGATCAAGCATACTGAAAGGCTAGGGAAGGAACTGCAATCCCAAAAAGTAAACAATTGAAGCTGAAAACTAATGGAGTGACTGACTCCGGACGGAGATTCCTGACTGAACTGAATTCATGAAACATACGGCATGCTAAGACATAAAAAAGAACTGATAGACATGAACTTTACATGAAAATGGATAGAGCACTAAGGAGGACTTTGATACCTCAAGATAGAACTGAGCTGGAAGGGAAAAGATACGGGTTCTCCACCATTATATTTACTTCGGCCTCCTACGTAGCTCCCTCAATAAGATTATTTCTCCACATAACCTTCACCGAGGATACTTTCTTATTTCTCAACTTATGAGCTTAATGATCAACGACCTCGACTGGTACCTCCTCCTAGGTAAGGTTGTCTTTCACCCCAATGTCCTCTACCGGAATCGCTAAAGATGTATCTTCGGTGCATTTCTTCAACAAGGACACATGAAACACTAAATGCACTTAAGCTAACTCTGCTGGTAGCTCTAACTCATAGGCCACTTTTCCAACACATCTCACAATCCTATACAACCCAACATACTGGGGACTAAGCTTCCCTTTCCTTCCGATCCTCAAAGAATCAAGAAATCTCTACTTGCCTTAGAACAAAGCTCATGCATTAAATTACAAATTTGCACTTCCATATCCCTTATGAATGATCAAAATCTGGTCAAATACGTATTCTACATAAGAAAATGAAATCATGGACACCCATATTGATATACTTCTATCGCGGCCCAAAAAATTAATCGAAAAGTCAACCACGAGCCCGCAAGGAAATAACTGAAATCTTATTCAAATATCATATTACCCATAATGTAAAGAACTCAAACATGATGTTTCATCCAAAATAGAGCTCAAATCGACATTGAATTCATCAAAATACAGTCTCTTAACTCTAGACCAAAAATCCTCAATTTTCCTCCAATAAATTCCCGAATGCAAATGAAAACCAACTGACGAAACCATGGAGAAATACCAAATTAAAGTTTAGATACTTACCCCCTTGTTGAATAGGGATGAATGCCGCAAAAATCACTCAATTCCAAGCTCTAAAACTCCAAATATACTGAAAATATAAAATACACACAGTCTGTGCAAAAATACAATGTTTAGGTATTTATATAGGCTGCACCAGCAAATTTAATTTTTACTAAAATGGCCATAACTTCATCATACGAACTCGAAAAGCGACAATTATTTTTCCTATAGTTCCCAAATAGTGATAAGGATCTACTCGTTCAATCAAAAGTCCGTTTGGTGCTCGTTTGCCCAGTCAGATGTAATTTTTGCTCATTCAAGAATTATTTCTTCTTTTGTAATAAAACCCGATCTTGAGTTATTGAAATTGCACCAAACTTTTTAAGATAACTCCTATAATTCATGCTAAGAATTTTGAAATCCTCGAAATAAATTTTCGGTCTCAAAAACTAAAAATGAACCTCTGAATTGTCACATTTTATGTTTAAAATCACGCTAAACACACAAAACGTTCAAATACACCCGAAACTTATCCAGAATCCTCCGCAAACCAAATATGTAATTAAATCATAAAACACATTTTGGACCTGTTGAAATCATCAAATCACCGATATGAGGTGGTTTTGATCGAAAGTTGATTGTCGTCAAACTTAACTTCCTTGAAGCTCATAAATTCAACCAAAGGTTCAAATCACTCCCGAACTAACAGAGCTTTCATAATCCATATTCGAGATCGTTAACCTGAAATGTTGACTTTGGTCATACCTCTCAAACTTCAAACCACCCAAAAAAACCAAAAATCTTATCCAATCTTCATTGGATCATCTCATGAATGGTGTCATCCATCTCCGCAAGTGATAAATAGCAAAATAAAGATACGAAAAGGTTCAAACTAGGAAAATAGGTCAAATGTCACAAAATAACCATGTGAGTTGTTACACTTCAAGGCTTGGCTTATAACTGTGCTTCTTGAAGTGCTACATACCTGACACCTGCGACAGGGATAGGGAGTTATCCTTAACGTACACATTTTAACCATCATTTCCATCATGGGGGAATATTCATAGGGCTTAGAGTAAGGAAATTATGAACATGAATCATTTAAGAAATCTATGTTGGGCAAATACTTTATATAACACGATCTTTTGAGCCGATAAGGAAAATCTTAAGAACTGAGTCCATAGAGCTGAGCATGCTGAGAGACATGAGTTTACATACATAACAAGGGACGTGAAATGAAGCTGAGATTTATGGAATCATGGAAGAAGACTAGAATCATCATCTAAAGTAGTTGATTCTCATTCTATGAATTTGAGTACGAATACACGTAAGGAGTACTTGGAACTTAGACATGGGCATAACATGTTCACATATGACATGAGTAGAGTATCACATAGACTGAAGTACAGAAGGACACTTGAATAAGCATGGATTGATCTCCCATAGTTACTGACCCTGGATCTTCACAGTTAAACTCAAGGCTTGTCTGGTCCTTCACTTTATGATCTCCCCCTTAGCATAAAGGTCATCATTCTGAGGATTGGTCCCTTCTTAAGGCTAAGCGAAAATCACTATCTCTTGACTTCCCATTTACCTCTAAGGCTATCATGAAAGGCTTCATACTTCTCCATCCATACTCCCCAACTCTTTTGGTTCCTTAAAGTTCATGAACTCTTCTACCTTAGCTTTTCTTAACTCCTGTAGGGAGAAATGACTCGAGAGCGCCTCTTATTCCACTGATTGGAGTTATTCTTTGGAGTATGAATACACGAGTTAGAAGGATAGAAAGATATTTCATTGCACGACATAGATCATGAAAGAAGGGTACATTTCCGAAATGTCTCATAGCTTCTTCTTCATAAGTGCGGTCCACTTCACACCCATGAAAAAGACTCTACTTAACGTAACTTTCAGAAACCCTAGGACACTTCAAAACATAATTCTTGATACCAGGTTTGTCACGACCCGAACGTAGACCCGGATCGTAATATGGGACAAGGAGTCTCGATAGACTCTAAGTTGACCCATGGCATAAACATTCATCTACCTTCATATCACTTAGAGCGGAATATTTAACATACGATATAGTAAAAACATAACGTAACATAACATAGCATGATAAGCGGAACGTACTAAGATACAAATAGTTGAGTACTACAATTAGTCTAAAAGCCTCTATCATATCAGATGGGTTGATGGGACATCCCCAACTAACCCAGCAAAATTGAAACAAAAAGATCACCAAGGTTCGAACATATGGCCTGAGGAACATGAAGACTCACCAAAAGGGATGATAGCTAACTCTGAATGGACTACTGACGGGGATGAGCCTGAGAGTCGAGATTTGTATCATGAAATGATACAACATAGAAAGTATGTGGTCAATACGTGGAATGTATCGAGTATGCAAGGTAAGTAAAATAGACGTTTAAAATATATAAAACTCATAAATGATTGTAAGAGTAGTACATCATTTTGTATCGTAAGCATCATAACCTAACATAAGACTCAAGGTTTTCAAAACATTCGTAATAAAAACAGAATCATATCATAGGAGAACAACTTTACTTAACATTACTTGAGCCAAATACATGATCATAACATGCATAAAACATGAGGAAAAGTGGGAGATTCACACAACCGACATACTCCATATGAGCACATGTGGAGCCCAAATTGTAACCCTAGTCGGGAGGGCGTTCGTACCTTGCCAAGGGTATAACCGGTAAAGGAGTGATATCACCATGAAAAGAGCCATTTGAACCAGGGGACAGTCACAAGGGAGGTCCCAACATTTCCTATGGTGGTACGTAGTTATAAGATCCGGGGCCGAACCTATGCCCCGAACCTACTCGTTGTTAAATACTTCTCCCAAAACATATATAGTGCTCATAGTATAATATGCGTGAGATTCATGGGCTATTTAAATCATGAAAATCATAAACTTTCTTGTAAATATGTGAACTAACCATGAAACAAGGCCCGTGAGTTGTCCAAAACATAATTTATAAATCATGGAATTCATGCATACTTGTAGATCATACATATCCCTTGCAATTCATAAAATCATAATGGGTATTTGAATAAATCCATATTTCAAGTCATAAATCATGGTGGGTTTGTGAATATCATCAATTGAAGTAAAAATCATAACTCGATCCATCATAGATCATACATAATTAGGCTTAATTTTGTAGAAATCTAAATCAATAATTTTATAATCAAAATAGTTGTAGAATTTGATCATAATTCATAAAATATGATGTAAATTACAAAATATTATAACCCATTTGAAAATCATTAGAATTCCATAAGATTTAAGTAAAAACCCCTTAAGATTTTTGATCAAATATCATGAATTAGGAGAAATTAGGGCATGTGTGTGAAGAAAAACACCCATTCATAACCCTACATACCTGGGTTGATGATCCCTTGACTTTCCTTAAAGAGTCTAAGAAGATTTGAAGAGGTCGAAGAAGAACCCTAGCTCCTTTCTTGAGAGAAAATCCAACTATTTATCTTTTGGAAAGGGTGAGGATTTAGTCTACGTTTAATCCCTTTAATCTGACCTTAAGGAAGCCAAAAAAGACGTCATTTAGGATTTAAAAACATAGGAGTTTACCAAAATACCCCCAAACTACCAAAAAAGACATGGAACTGGCAGTTCAAATGACCAATAGGACGAGTTATTGGTTGCTACAATGGCCCGTTCTGAGGTTCATTGTTGTCTGCTGCTGCTTCACTAAACTGCTCATAACGTTTTACTTCGAACTTCGATTGATGCAAGCTCGGATGCGTTGGAGAGAAGACTTCAAGGGATTCAACTTGAGGTGTTGAATCATCCAACATTTTGTAAAATGAGAGATATGGTTGTTTGAAGTTGACCCTTGTGAGAAATTATACGAACACTCAATCGGTAAAAGGGCTCTCAACTCAAGTTTGTGCTAGAGATTCCTTGTGACCATAATTTTCATGTAATGCACTTATTATACTTTGGAATTGATATTAACACCTTGCTTCCATAAATTCACCGGCTCGGACCTAGAATGATTTCATGCTTAGCTCGAGATTTTCAACAAACTAGCAGAACCAACGACCCACCCAACGGCTCGGGGTAGCAAACAATGAACCGTTTTTCCATCCGTTGGTTTCCCCCATTCTTCCTTCAAAATTCTCTTAATCTTCTTCAACGACCACAAATAACGACTGGTTCAATCAAGGCACGATTCATACAATCCCCTCGTGGGTTTTGGGAAAATTTCTGACAACTTTCTAGTAATGAAACAATGAGCAGTTCCAACATCCCGTTGGACACTACATCAAACCGTACCGAGGTTTTTTGTTTGTTTCTTGTATTTTTTTCTTGCTTTTTTTTGTTGAAAGCCTCGGGTCTGACCTCGGGAATGTTTGGGGTGTTATAGTACTAAGGAGGAATTTAATACTTGATGTTGTAACTTAACTAGAAGGGAATAAATGGGGATATTTAGCCATCATGTCTGCTTCTGCTTCCCATGTGGCCCCCTCAACTAGCTGGTTCCTCCATAAGACTTTTACTAAAGCGACCTCCTTGTTTCTCAGCTTATGAACCTAATGGTCTAGGATCTGAACTGGGACCTCTTTGTAAGAGAGACCGTCCTTCACTCCCACACTTTCTAGTGGAAAAATTGAGATTGGATCACTGATGACTTATTCAACAATGACACATGGAAGACTGGGTGCAAAGATGATAACTGTGAAGGCAATTTTAACTCATATGCCACACTGCCAATTCGCCTCAAAATCCTGTAGGGTCCTACATACCTTGGACTGAGTTTCCCTTTCTTTCCAAACCTCATCACCTATTTCATGGGAGAAATTTTTTAGATATACCCAATCATCTAGGGAAAATTCTTACTCTCTTCTCTTCACATCAACATATGATTTTTGTCGGCTCTGAGTTGTTTTTAACCCTTCTCTGATAAGTTGCAGTTTTTGCATAGCCTCATAAACTGAGTCTGGTCCTATCAAGGTAGCTTCATCAACTTCAATCTACCCTATAGGAGACCTACACCTTCTACCATATAATGCCTCAAATGGGGCCATCTAAATACTGGAGTGGTAGTTGTTGTTGTATGAAAACTCGATGAGGGGTAGGTGATCATCCCAACTGCCTTTAAAGTCGATCACACAAGCTCTCATCATATCCTCTAAGGTCTGAATAGTCCGCTCAGCTTGTCCATCAGTCTAAGGGTGAAAAGCTGTGTTGAGCTTGACTTGAGTACCAAGTCCTTTCTGAAATGACTTCTAGAAATGCGAGGTGAACTGGGTACCGTTATCTGAAATGACAAACAAGAGAACCCCATGCAGTCTGAATAACTCCCAGATGTACAGTCTAGCATAATCCTCAGCTGATTCTATAGTTTTAAATAGGAGAAAATATGTTGACTTGGTCATCCGATCTATTATCACCCAAATTGAATCATGCTGTCGACAAGTACAAGGTAGACCTATAATGAAGTCCATATTCATCTCCTCCCACTTCCAAGTGGGTATACAAATATCTTGAGCCATACCCCCAGGTCTCTGATGTTCAACTTTAATCTATTGGAAGTTCGAGCACTTAGCCACAAATTCTGCAATATCCCTCTTAATGTTGTTCCACCAATAGATTTTCCATAAGTCACGGTACGTCTTAGTGGCATCTGGGTGGATAAAATATCTGAAGCTATGTGCTTCTACCAGTATCCACTGTGTCAAGTCATCTATGTCTCGAACACATAGTCTGCCCTAGTAACTGATGTGCCGTGACTTTACGGAACTTTCGACGCTTAAAACCAAGAAACTATGCATATTTCGGGTATGTTTGTGTAGGTATGGTTTGTTTTGTGTTTAATGTTGTAGGAAAACAGGTTCAGAACTGAAATGGGCAAATTAATGCTTAAAACAATTGGACAGGAGGCTGCCAGACACTTCACAAGTCATTGGCACTTAGCCCAACTCGTTGTTGAGTTAGTGCGCAAAGATCGAGTTTTGAAGATGAAGGACCAGTGTACTTAACGAGTTGAAGGAATGACTCTTTAAACCTGGTAATGCGTCTTGAAGCCAGTTGTGAAGACTGGGAGAGGAATTATTGAGGAAGTATCCAGTGGAGCTAACCGATGACATAACGAGTTGTTAGCTGACTAAACGACAAATTGGCAGATCACTAGAGCCACTCGTAGGGTGCACTGGAAGATTGAGGAGGCTGGACCACAAGAGGCCTAACGACTCATGTCCAGGCACAACGAGTCGTTAGGTGACCCATGCCACGAATGGGCTTGATGTTTAGGGCGATTTTTTTTGACAAGACACAACTAATCAAAGGTCCTAACGAATCATTACCTAGCCCGTGACCACTGACAACCTGGTTTCCAGTTTTAATTAGGAAAAGGTTTTCTTGGAACTATAATTACACTATTTAGGTTTATTTTTTATATATAGTTTATTATTACAACTTTTCACATAGATTTTGGTGTGGTACTATTATTCTTGGTTCAAGAAACAAACTTTGCAATTTTTTTCTTGAAATTGAGGATCAAAAGCAACATTAGAATTTATTCATCAATTTTGGAGTTTTATTCAACTTACTTGGTTTTCTTCTACGATAATTTGTAAGTTTCAATTATGATTTATTCCACATTTTGTAACTGTGATTACTCAAACATGAGTAGCTAAACCCATAACTAGGGTTGTGGGAACCAATATGAATTAACACACATAGGTGAAACACTTAGTGATTCTTCAAAGGGGTTTAATGCATGTATTGTTTTTCCCTTCATTTTAATTGATTCTTGATAGTTGCAAATGTTAGGACTTTCCTTATTCTTACTCACCGAGCCAAGTAGGTTGTGAATGGGAAAAAGGATTAACAACAGAGATTTGAGGCTATCAACCCTCATCTAATAGCTTGAACTTGTACGGGGATAGCTAATCCGATATTGAGGGAAAGATTTAATTAAGCATACACCCGTATACAGACCAAGTTGTGTGGTGATAATTATCTAGATAGGGGACCAACAATTTAGGTGAACCTAACTTACCGATATTGCCTGTTAAACACTGGAATAGATCACTAGTGTAAAATCCATGTGGTTATGAAGTCTTGGGGAACACAATCCTAGCCAAGTTGTTAGTTGAATACAAACCGAATTTGATTTAAGCATTTAGTAGTTTTTACTCTTATTTAGTAGTTTATTTCTTTCCCCCTTAGAAAATAAGTAACCCGATAGTAATAGCTATTTGCATTAACTCAAGTTCTTTTCATATTCCTTGTGGGATTGAGCTCAACCTTCGTTGAGTTTATATTTGACATCGACCGCTTTATATCTCATTTGCGAGGTGTAATTTGGCAGACATCAAATTTTGGTGTCGTTGCCGGGGAATACGGCTAAGGCTTTTGTTACTTGTGTTTGGTTTACTGTTGGTTCTTATTTCCTTTTTATTTTTATTTTGTTGTTTTAGTCTTTAATAGGTCTTAGGTTCGTGCATACCCAATACTAGGAGCCGAGGAAACCCCTTGGTTCCAATTGATCACGAACTTGAGCAGACGGTAAGGACTATAAGAAGAATGGCCAACATACAAGAACAGGAGACAGTGGACCAAGCCTCAGCGTGAATGTTGGCTGAGGAGCAAGCTCGGGCCAGAGATCATAACTTAGCTAGGCTTTCTGAAGAGCAACGGCTTGCTGCTGAAGTAGAAAGATCTAGAAGGCACAGAGATCCAGAACAACAGAGACACCGGTATTTCGATGAGGATGATGATGCTGATATAGACGAAATCGGTGCCATTGGAGCTATAATTCCTCCCCCTTTTCCCTCTGGGGAAAAGTTTGATATTAACAGTGCTATGATCCAACTACTCAACATGAAGGGAATATATGCGGGTCATGCAACTGATGATGCCCATACTCACTTGACAAATTTCGTGGGTATCTATAAGGCATCTAATTATCCAGGAGTGAGCCAGGATACAATAAAACTGAGGTTATTTCCCTTCTCATTAGGGAGTGAGGCAACAATGTGGCTGGCTGAGCTGCCAAATGATTCCATCACCACTTGGGGGGAGCTTAAGAGAGCTTTTCTCAAAATATTCTTCCCACCTTCCAAAGCGTTGCAGCTGAAAGATGAAATATATAACTTCAGACAATTGAATTCAGAGGCATTTCACAAGACATGGCTGCGTTTCAACAAGAAGCTCAAAAGGGTGCCAAATCATAGGATTCCAGATGATACATTGTTGGAGATCTTCTATAGATATCTAAATGCTAACACCAACGCAGTGGCTAATACCGTCTCCAGAGGAACCTTTATGAGCCACACTTATACAGAGGCTGCTGAGCTACTTGATAGGATCACCAAAACCAACCGCGCTTTTCAAACTAGAGAGTCGGAGATTTCGGCTGGTTCTTATGAAGTTGGTATGTCTGCAGAACAGAGATGAAAGGATGAAGAGCGTGATCAAGATATTGTTGAGATTAAAACAACTATGGGGTTGCTTGCTAAGCATCTGATGGGAGATGGAGCTGAGAAAGTTAATGCTATGGGTTCTCAGGGCAGGGCCCCGAGATATGATGGATGTGAATCTACTTCTGAAGAGGAAGCTAACTATTTGAATGATCATAGGGCGGGTTTCTGGACCAACACCCAAGGGTCTAACAAAGACTCTTGGCGTTAAGGTCAAAGGACCAAGGTTGAAACTTTGACAAGGATAATACTTACAATCGAGGCCAGTACAGAAATAATGGAGACTAGAAGAAGATCGAGGAGTACAAGATTGATAATAGTGGTCTGTATGTTCCTCCAAGAAACCATGCGCCAAAGTCTAGTGGTTCAACGGTTGAAGACATGTTTTCTAAAGTAATTAAGCGGATGGAGACAACACATAGCCACTTTAAGGAGCTCCGCGCTGATTTTTTTTGTTTGAATCAAAAGATGGAGTCACAGGCCATGGTCATTAAACAGATTGAGCAGCAGATAAGTTAGATGTCTATTGCAATGAATCAGAGGCTACAAAGGCACACTTCCCAACAACACAGTGCAAACTCCCAAAAATTATATTCATTGCATGACGGTCACTGCTAGGAGCGAGAAGGTGACAGTTGATCCTCCTAGGCCGGTTGTAATTAAGGAGTCAGAAAAGCTTTTCTCGATGAATGATGACAGTGTAGCAGATTTCGATAACCCAACTTTGGTTGGAGATTCAGATGTGAAGATTTCTCCTAGTAATGCAAAGGATGTAATACCTTGGAAACTCAAAATCCAATTTCAGGGCATAAAGAAGGAAATCTAGAAAATTGCAGAAATATTGCAGAGCGACCCACCCAATGAGTCGTGAAAGGACCCAACGACTCATTAGGTAAATGGTGAGGAGGATGCCTAAGAAAAGTTAGTGTTCCCAACGGGAAACTTCATGAGTCATGGTCAGGTCCCACGACCCGTTGAGTCACCCGTTGTCAGGCCAGAATCCAGAAACTTGAGAAGATGGCAGTGTACTTGACGGGTGGTCACCACAAGGCATCGTCCGTGGGAACGACTGAGTGACCCGTGACCAGCCTTGTATTAAATTTCCCAGGGGGTGATATAGTGTGGCCAGCGACTGGTGACCACGAGTCATGGCCAGTGATCACGACTCGTTAAGTCACTCGTGGTCACCCACTGAAGATTCCAGGCAGTGTACCTAACGGGCATGACCATGAGTCATTTTCAGACACCACAACTCGTTAGGTCACCCGTTAGGGGCACCTGACAATTTTTCCCGGCAAACTTCTAAGGACTATTCAGTAATTTCATATTCACCTAAGCTTTAAACTACGTTATTTTGGTCTTAATTTCAGACTTATTAGATGGTTTGAACGGTTGCTCCTCTCATTCTCACGTTAATCCTCAGAGAAACATCATAGAACCTCTCTTAGAATATTTCATAGCACGAGCAAGGGCTGAACTTTTCTCTTCGATTCTCAAGCAAATTTTCTTTTCTTCAATAGGTATGTGGGGTTTTAGCAAGGGAATTGTTCTTCCCTTGTGTCCCCAAAGTCCTCCTCAATTTCTTCTATCAGTTTTAAGCCTTGAGTTTTCAAGTATGAAAATATTTCATGTTTATTTTCATTGATTTCACTTAGAACGATGTTCATGTATATTGTTGATATGATATCCATAAATTCCTTATCAAATTGTCAGTGTCTATACAAAAGTGAATCTAAGCCCTAACTTTCGAGTTATGATTTCGCTTATTAAATTTCCTCTAGTGGTGAAGAATGCTTTGGGCTAAGCCTTCTAGAATTTCCTATATATATATATATATGTTGATTACATATTCCATTAATGAGAATGACTTTAGCTCTGTTGAATGAAATTCCTAAAATTCTCAAAACTGCTCTACATTATGAAGTTCCCGTGCTGTTGGGATAAGTTGAATTTTCTATTAGCTACTAGTAGTCCAGACCAGTTAGAACTATAATCTCTCCAGAATCATATCAGTTTAGTCTCATTCAGAATACTAGAATCCTTATTGATATTAAGAAAATTTGACAATTGATCAGTTTGACTTCAGTCTTATTTCGAGGTGTCAGTGGTGCCTCTCAGTTATCAGAACGAGACTCATATTTACAGTTTTTGGTCCATTAGGCGGTCATGACATTCCAGTATATAGATCTGACCAGCCCCCGGACCCCAATTAAGTTAAATCTTGTTCTTAGACGGTCACGACACTTCTAGATAAGCAACTCTAACCAGTCTAGAACCCAGTTTCAGAATCTGGTCCAATAAGACTCTCAGGGTATATGCAGTTATACGTAACTGACTAGTCTTGAGCCCCAGTTTTGAGCTATCATCTTAGTAGTTCAGTTTAGGTTTTCCAGTGGGAGTAGAATTTAGCATTGAGCGGGTCGGGGTTCCAGATCTCCCAGGTTTTTAGAACTACGTTGCCAGCGTACGTTACAGTATTACTTGGCCTGATTGGCCGCAGAATTTTGTGATCACTCAGTTCACGCCTTTATCCCCTGGCAAGGTATATTGGGTTCTACCAGTGGGATGTATACATAAGACTCCACGTCTAGCTCACGTGGTTAAATGCCGGTTATAGACTCTCCCACTAGTCAATCCAGTCTAGTTTCACAATAAGCAGCACAGTTCAGTTCAAGTCCTCAGTTTAACTTAGTTAAGTACAGTATCTCAGCCTCAGGGTTTCAGACTTAGGGCACGTCCTTGACCATCAGACAGGGTCATCTTGACCATTTCAGAATGTATCAGTAGTTCAGTTTAGCTTACCTATTTGTCATTGCGTGTCATTTCAGCTCAGACTTTATTTTCAGTTGTGTTTCTCCCACTTACTCAGTACATTAAAAGTACTGACACATACTTTTTTGTTGTATCATTTCATGATACAGTTGCAGGTTCTCATACCTAGCACCGTTAGTTGCCGCAATTTAGATTCTCTATTGCAGCAGTTGAAGTTTGAGTCCTCATCTTCCGAGGGCACTATTTTCCTTCTTTCAGTCATGTATTAGTTTACATTAGACTTAGAGTTAGTTGGGGTCTTGTCCTAGAAACTCCTCTATTAGATGGCTTCCAGACAGACATGATTTTCAAATTTATCAATATTATTCTATTGTTTGAACTTTATGTTTTCAAACTGGACTATCACGAATATTGTATGAAATTATTTCAAACTTCCGTTGTGCATGTTTACTCAGAATGCTAGTAACTGATGACCAGGGGTTGACTTGGGGTCACTTGTGGCTTCAAGTACCGTGTTACGCCCAGGGTGTAGGCTCGAGGCATGACAAATTTGGTATCAGAGCCCTAGGTTAGAGTATCCTCGGAATATCTTACATCCACATCGAGTAGAGTCCTTTTCATGGGTGTGAAGCGCGCCACACTTATGACAAGGAGGCTACGAGATGTTATTAGGGAAATTCCCAATAGCCAAAAATAGGTCTACAGCTGCTTCTCGAGTGTAGGATTTTACCCGGATGAACCCTCTATACTTTCATGGAGCGAAGGTAGAAGAGGACCCACAAGGGTTTATAGATGAAATTAGAAAGATTACCCGTATTATGGGTGTAAGCTCCTCCGAGAGTGCTGACCTGGCTGCCTATCAGCTTAAAGGGGTAGCCCAGGTTTGGTATGAGCAGTGGAAGGAGGAGCGGCCAGCGGGAGCAGGACCGATGGAGTGGAAGGAGTTACACATTGCGTTCCTGGATAGGTTTTCCCTCGGGAGTTGAGGGAGGCTAAGATGGCAGAGTTTATGAACCTACGACAGGGCAACCATATTGTGGAGGAGTATGCTATGGAGTTTACTAGACTATTAAAGTATGCTCCAGAGATGGTGGTCGAGCCAAGGGCTCATATGCTGAAATTCGTTAATGGAGTATCTAATATGGTCCTCAAGGAGTGTAGGACCGCGATGTTGATCAAGGATATGGACCTCTCTAGCCTAATTGTTTATGCCCAGCAGATTGAGGCAGAGAATCTTAAAGATATGGAGCGTAAGAACAAGCGGGCAAGATTTGGTCATTCAAACTATGGCCATCAGAAATCTGGTAGTAGTAGCTGCCCACAACAGCAACAGCAGCAACAACAACAACAATAGAGAGCCCCAACAAAACAGCTCAACCAGCACCCCAACCTTTCGATCCCACTAGGATAGGAGGAGCGGAGCATCAGGCTCTCAGTCATAGAGTTTCAGTGCCAGCAACTAGTATCCAGCTTGTCCCAAGTGTGGTAGGAATCACCCAGGAGAATTCCTTCAGGGACGAGAGGGCTTCTTTGGGTGTGGACAACTTGGACACAGGCTTAGGCAGTGCCCGTCAACGGGGCGAGGGAGATCACAATCTAACACATCATCAGCTCCGGCAGGTTGACCAGCCCAGCAGGCTAACACCGTAGGTACAGATGGCGGTCAGTGCCAAAATCATTTCTATGCACTATTTTGTCATTAAGATCAGGAAAGCTCACCTGACGTAGTTACTTGTATGTTACATCTCTTCCATCTAGACGTATATTCCCTCTTAGATCTAGGAGCTACTCTTTCATTCGTAACTCCGTATCTAGAAGTTCACCTCATTATAAGTCTAGAGGTTCTCTCAGAACTATTCTCAGTCTCTACCCCAGTTGGTGAGTAAGTTAGAGCCAGCGGGGTATATAGAAATTGCCCAGTTTCCATCCTGAACAAAGTAATTCCAGCTGATCTCGTAGAGCTTGACATGGTCGACTTCGACCTTATTCTCGGCATGGATTGGTTACACTCCTACTATGCCTTAGTTGATTACAGAACTAGATTTTTCAAATTCAAGTTTCCTAATGAGCCAGTTTTAGAATGGTCGAGAAGCAGTTCAGCGCCTAAGGGTAGGTTTATTTCCTACCTTAAGGCCCAAAAACTCATTTCCAAAGAATGTCTATATCATCTGGTTCGGGTCAAGGATTCCAACTCTGAGACCCCAACCATTCAGTCAGTTCCAGTTGTCAGCGAGTTCCCAGATGTATTTCCTGAGGATCTTCCCGGAGTTCCCCCTCAACAGGAAATAGACTTTGGAATAGATCTCCTCCCAAATACTCAGCTCATCTCCATCCCTCCTTATAGAATGGCTCCAACTGAGCTTAAGGAGTTGAAGGAGAAACTAAGAGATCTTCTTGACAAGGGTTTTATCAGACCCAGCATCTCTCCCTGGGGTGCTCTAGTGCTATTCGTGCATAAGAAAGAGCTTACCCTCAGAATGTGCATAGATTATCGTCAGCTGAACAAATTCACAATCAATAACAAATATCCCATACCTAGAATTGATGACCTGTTCGACCAACTTTAGGTTCTCCAAGATCGATCTCAGGTCAGGATACCATCAGTTCAGGGTCAGAGAGTGTGACATACCGAAAACAACATTCAGAACTCGACATGGTTACTATGAGTTCGTAGTGATGTCCTTTGTATTCACAAATGCCCCTGTAGCCTTCATGGATTTGATGAATAGGGTCTTTTAGAAATACCTAGATATGTTCCTCATCGTATTTATCGATGACATTCTGGTATACAGTTATACCCCGAGAATTCAAGAATCAGACCTGAAAGTGAATCAGGAGAAAAAGTGGAAAATGTTGCAGCAGTTGCAGAAGGCTTCACTTGATGACTCGTGAGGAGGCATAACGAGTCATCAGGTGGCTCGTGGGGAAGGCCTGAGATGTTGGAGGACTCGAGGTCCTCAAGGGGGATGTAACGACTCATGGTCAGTCACCACAAGTCGTCAAGTTAGTCGTTGGTTGGCCCCAGGGAAAGTTAATAAGGATTATCCAGTTTACCTGACGAGTGGCACCCAATGAGTCATTGTCAGTCCTAATGACCTGTTAGGTTAGCCGTTACCAAGATAGTGGGAATTTCTTGAATGATGAGGCAGTGTACTTGACGGGTGATCAAACGGATTGTGGGCCCTAGTAACGATTCGTTAGGTCATCCGTTAGGACCCCCTGACAGTTATTTTCAGCGATTTCTGTAAGGGCTTTTCCTTAATTCCTATGTTCTAAGGGCCTATACTACATCATTTTGAGCTCGTATTAGAGGGTTTTAAGCTGAGATACACCCATATAGGCCATTTTCTTCATGCATACAAGGGTGAGATCTTGAAGGGGAGAACGTGAGGAGAAATTCAAGGATTTCAAGGGAAATCTCAGCTAGGTAATTAGGAAGAGATAAGATTCTTCAATCCCAGGTATGTAAGGCTATGAGTGGGTGCTTGCTTCCACAACCATGCCCATTCGTTATTAATTTTTGACTTATTTGTGATGATCAAGTATGGGTTTTCACTCAATTGCATGATTCCTACCATTCTACTCATGGGTATGATTAATTGAGCTGATATTGATGATTTATTGAGCTTGGGAAGATTCTATCCTAATTTATTTTACAAAAATTGTTTTTCAAAAAATTGAATCTAAAATGCCCTTGTGTGGGGAGTTCCTGTGATAATGAGATGATGAGGGAATAGATGATGGAAAACATGTTTTCAATCTTACGAATGATTTTGATGATGTTTTCAAAGAAGGTTAAATAGACCCATGTTGGATGAAGCTTTGGGTAGTGCCCAATGTTGAGTATGAATGTCAATTTTATTAAATTGATTTTTATATTTCGTATTGGAGTGAAGCCTTCCAAATTAAAATGTTTCAAATGATTTGAATGGGTTCAAGCATGATAAGGTTTTGGGCAAGGTCCCTATGTTGATGATAATGAAGTGATAATTCTAAAGTAGCCTTACCACATGATTTT
>JACEIK010000491.1:346638-365304 GCA_018107945.1 Datura stramonium | reverse complement strand
CATGTATCTTGATAGAGTATGAGTTGTATTTTATAAACCATGTATGATCTCATATTACATGTTGAATGAGATGAACTTGGAATTTGGAATGTCATGATAGCATTTGCATAACGTGACCCTGTAGAATGCTCGTTAGCATAAGATGCTTGAGATAGCGATTGATTAGACTCCACGATAAGGTGAATTAGGATTATAACGCATGCAAATGATATTTCAAATATTGGGCTTGATGTTACTAGAAGGTATCCCCTATCCTATTTATGAGAATGTTGTATTATGAAAAATCAGTAACGTCCTTGTCTCTGATTAGCTTTTGCAATTTAGATTACCGCTAGTCAGTCGGGATTCTCGTTAGCAAGAATGTTTTCCTAGTCTGTTGGGATTCTCGTTAGCAAGAATGTTTCCCTAGTCAGTCAGGATTCTCGTTAGCAATAATATTTTCTTAGTCAGTCGGGATTCTCATTAGCAAGAATGTTTCCCTAGTCAGTCGGGATTCTCGTTAGCAAGAATGTTTCCCTAGTCAGTCGGGATTCTTGTTAGCAAGAATATTTTCCTAGTCAGTCGGGATTCTCGTTAGCAAGAATGTTTTCCTAGTCTGTCGAGACTCATATCCCTAGCTACTAGCTATGCATGTTTCTCCTCCTTCAGTCGGGACTAACATCCCTAGCTAGCTAGTGACTCGCTATATCTGAGCCTTCGCTCCCTTAGATAGTCAGGGACCCTCATGATATCAGTCACGACATTGCATCTCTGTATTATTATGATTACTATATTTGTGCATCATTGAACTTATAATAATGCATGTCTTTATAATATGATTATGTTTATATGAATATGTGGATCTCATACCAGGTTGTTGTATCTCACTTTGGTTACGTTACTAATCCTATGATTTATAGTACTTTCGGCTTGTATACTTATACTTATGAGCTATTTATTTACGTTCCTGCATACACAGTACATTCCAAGTACTGACCGCACGCCTCTTGTGCTATATTGTTTTATGATATAGATTCAGGTCTCTAGGTCCAGCCGCGTGATTAGATACGCTTCTTTCTCTTCCAGCTGCTAGCGGTGAGTCCTCATCTTCCGTGGATGTGGTGTATATTCTTATTTTATCATGTTTTCAGTTTCCATACTTTTGGAGTTAGCTAGGGGCTTGTCCTAGCAACTCATCAGTTTGTTAGAAAACTTTCAGACTTATTTGGACAGATTCAGCATTGTATTTAATCATTGACAAATTGTCTTTATGGATCATATTAGACTTTTGTTATTCCTTTCGCTGGTTCATGATGTTAGATGTTTTTTATGTTAGTTGCATGCAATGATTATGTAATGGGTCGACTTGGAGCCTCTGGGGGTTCCTTGTCCCATGTCTACGATTCAGGTCTACTCTCAGGTCATGACATAGCATCAATCATCAACTTGGGTTTTACCTTGATTTAATGATCCTTATTCTTTACATTCTACATAGTTGCATATTTGGACCGGATCAAGAGACCTAAGGTTATAAATATTTTATCAGAACTTGCTTTTTCATCCTCAAGCACAATCTTCTTCTCATTAGCCAGCTGCATAATTTTTTCCTTGAACACAAAACACTTCTCGAGAGGGTGAGCCACAATTTGATTATACTTGCAATAATTTGGATCATTTGTTCTTCCAGCTTCATTGGGTCGCTTCATATCTGGCAATTCAATGAGTTTTAACTCAAGCAGTTCATCAAAAATTTCAGGGACATGAGAATCGAGGAAAGGATATTCCTTTTCTCACATTTCCTTCAAGGTCAATTTTTGATTTTGGTTACCTCAAAAAGAAGTTTTTTCACACTCTGCTTCTTGCTCACCTTTGTAGTAAACTTCACAAGAGATACATCGGCGTTCATGGATTCTTTGTTGTCACTCTTGGGTACAAACTTGCTCCATCTCTTGGGTTCTTGCTTGTCCTTCCCTTTATGAAGGTCAAAAGCAGACATCACTCCATCCAAGATGAAGACTTTCTACATCCGAGAGGATGATTTTATTACTCCATCCCAGGCAAATAATTTATTACTCCATCCCAGGCAAATAATTTATTACTCCATCCAAGGTGAAGACTTCCTACGTCTGAGAGGAAGATTTTATTACTCCATCCAAGATAAAGACTTTGTACGTCCGAGCAGAAGATTTTATTACTCCATCCAGGGCGAACAATTCACTACTCCATCCGAGGAAAAACTTCATACATCCGAGAGGAAGATTTAATTACTCCATCCAGGGTGAATAATTCATTACTCCATCCGAGAGAAAGACTTCCTACGTCCGAGAGGAAGATTTTATTACTCCATCCAAGGTGAAGACTTCCTACGTCGGCACGAAATTTTGAGATCCTTTTAAGAATAAATCTTTTAAGAGGGCCAGCTTAAGGTAAAAAGGGACAAATTTTGTCCACTTTACGACTGTCTAATCAGAAGACCTCATCTTGAATACTTGACAAATTTAAAGACTTCAACTTGTAGATGTGAAAACTTCAACTTGAAAACATGACTAATTCGAGACTTCAACTTGTAGACTTCTTGAATTTTAAAACTTCAACTTGAAGACTTGAAGGATTTTTTACTTGAACACACGACTGCATTGAAAACTTCAACTTGAAGACTTAGAGGATTTAAAGACTTCAACTTGAAAACGTGACGCCTTTAAAAACTTCGACTTGAAGACTTAGAGGATTTAAAGACTTCAAATTGAAGACATGACTGCTTTAAAAACTTCGACTTGATGACTAGAGGATTTAAGGACTTCAACTTGAAAACATGACTGCTTTAAAAACTTCAACTTGAAGATTTAGAGGATTAAAGGCTTCAACTTGAAGACTTGGAGGATTTGAATACTTCAACTTGAATACATGGCTTATTTGATAAGTTCATACCCGACAATTCTTGAAGTGGGTGCATTTGTAATCATTTAAAATTTGTTGAAGGTAAATTCGATAAGAAGTTTGGATTATATTAAATTCATGATATATTAGTCTAAATACATATTGTGGATTATATGTAATTCAATTAATTATTTAAGTCCTAATAAATATGGATTTAATTAATGATCCAATTTCATTGGGCTAGTCCATTGATTTGGGCTACAAATGATGAGCTCACTTTACTAAGCCCAATATGTTATCTTCCTAAAGGCCCAAATTGGTTCCATGTCTCAAATGACATGTCATGCCAAGTCAAATAAAGCAGCCAATAGGATCATGCCACATGTCAAAATGCCACAGCATGCCTAATCAAATCAAAGGCCAATGAAAATACGTCACGCGTGTATGTGACATGTTCCGATCAATCAAATATCGCCACGTCAAATTAAATCTGATTGGTCAAAAGAAGTTCATCCTTATCGAAACTCTTCCATCCTACAACTATAAATAGGGGTCTCATAATTCAGTAAAAGGATCTGAATTTTAATAACAAGTCAGAGAGAGCTCATGGATCAAACACTGCAGATTTCTCTACAAGCTACAAGCAATCAAGCACTCCAGTATTTCTCTACAAGTTTCAGAGATCAAGACAAAGATTCAAGAACAAGCTTCAAGCTCTTGAATTTAAACATGAATCAATATCAAGACCACCATATTCAAGATCAAGCTCAAAAACTCTTGAATTCAAGTAGAAGTCTTTTATTCAAGTAAATCACTTAGCTGGGACAATAATTTTATCTATTATTGAATTGAATATAACTTCTTTATCGATAACAAGAATGCATGCAATTGGGTGGATCCCGTATTCTCATATTCCTTTTTTTTTGCTCCATTCTTCTTTCTTTCACCGCTCTCTGCTATAGTCTTTTAATTAGATTAGGATATAATTGTTCAATTCTCCCATAATTAAAAGTTGTATACTCCTACCTATTTTGTTGTTGTTGTATTGGAGCACTAACAAATACTAGAAACCTACTTTAACTCAAAATAGGAAGTCTATATCGGAAAACCTATTTTGATATGACTTTGACAAATAAATCATAACTATACATAAATTATATAAACTACCAATATAAAATCCTAAACAAATTTAGTTTTCATAACTTTGAATTATTTTTCCAACACTATCCCGTAATTCAAAGTTGTATACTCCTTCCTTTTTATGTTGTTGTATTGGAGCACTTCTCTCCAATCTTTGAGTTTCTTGTTTGTATTAGAGCACTTATCTCCAATCTTCCAATTTCTTATTTGTATCGGAGCACTTCTCTCCAATCTTCCATTTCTTTCCATGTGTATTGGAATACTTCTCTCCAATTTTTAATTTATTACTTTGTGTTGGAGAACTTCTCTCCAACCTTCAATTGTTGATGCACTTCTCATCAACCATCAATGTGGAAGAACTTCTCTCCAACTCGCAATTTTGTTGGAGCATTTCTCTCCAACTCCCGTTATTTTTTTTATTGGTTGTTTTGGAGCACTTCTCTCCAACTTTCAATAGTTGATGCACTTCTCATCAACATTTGATTGTTAAAGCACTTCTCTTCTCTCTCTTCCGCTTCTCCGATTCTTCACGTTTTCGCACGTACTCCTCTTCCTGCAACCTCTTTTGTTGTTCTTTCTCGGTTAGCAGAAAGAATATCCTTTTCTAATATGAACACTTTTGCAAGATCTTTGCATTTCTCAATTATAGACTTCCACTCCAGGAGTCTCTTGTAAACTAACAAATCTCTGAATGCTTTCTACAATCTCAATAATCCTCACACCACTTCTCACCACCGAAAGAAAATATGTGACAGAGCGCCCGTATTTATAATATTAGAAACCTACTTTAACTCAAAATGGAAAAACTTATTCCTATATCATTTTGACAAATAAATCCTAACTAAACATGAATTAAATAAACTACCAAATATAAAATCCTAAACAAACTTGATCTCTACAATTTTGAATTATTTTTTCAACATTCTTCTGTAATTCAAAGTTGTGTACTTCTGCCTTTTTTGTTATTATTGTATTGGAGCACTTCACCAATCTTCTAGTTTCTTATTTGTATTGGATCACTTCTCTCCAATCTTTCAGTTTTTTATTTGTATTGGAGCACTTCTCTCCAATCTTCCAGTTTCTTATTTGTATTGGAACACTTCTCTCCAATCTTCCGTTCCTTTTCATGTGTATTGGAGCACTTCTCTTCGACATTCAATTTATTACTTTATTTTTATTAGAGAACTTCTCTCCAACCTTTAATTGTTGATGCACTTCTCATCAACCATCAATGTTAAAGTACTTCTCTTCAACCTTCAATTGTTAGAGAACTTCTCTCCAACTCCTGTTATCTTTTTCTTGGTTGTGTTGGAGAAATTCTATCCAACTTCCAATAGTTGATGCACTTCTCATCAACACTCGATTGTTGAAGCATTTATCTTCAACGTTCAATTGTTTCAGCACTTCTCTTCAACTCTCATTGATGCACTTTGTCACCAACATTCAATTTTTGTTGATGCACTTATAATCAACTTTCAATATTTTTATGCCAACTACTTTTCTCCATCTTTTAGAGATCGAAAAGCTTCTATCTCTTGTGCCATGGATGCATGCACCTCTTTAAACTTGCAATCTTTTTGTCAATCCTTCTCAACCTGGTGGTCTTTCATGCATACATCATTGAACAAACTTTTGCTAACATAATCATTGGTCAAACAATTTCCCACACATCATTGGCCAAACGGGCGACACATATTAGCTAGCGCCGTCATCTAGCAGCGGAAGCTATTTGATTCTTTACCAAGATCGTAGAAGATATAATACCAATTTAAAGAAAAATATCTTATTTGTAAACTAACAAATCTCTGAATGTTTTCTACAATCTCAATAATTCTCACACCACTTCTCACCACTGCAAGAAAATATGTGACAGAACACCCCTATTTATAATAGTAGAAACCTTCTTTAACTCAAAACAGGAAAGATAAATCCTAACTCGACATGAATTAAATAAACACCAAATATAAAATCCTAAACAAACTTGGTTTTCTACAACTTTTAATTATTTTTCCAACTTTGGAAGATGTGAAGGCTTCAAATTTTGATAAAATAATGCCTGTAGATCTAATTTTCATGTGTTTGTTCTGATGTCTTCTATTTCACTGTACTTCACTCGAACATCACTTGAAGTGATATATCTTTTTAAACTCTTGAGATTGAACTTAGAATAAAACTCTAAGCTGCCTACGTACCTCGGTGAAGAGGATCAAGTCATTTCGTAGTTCATAAAGAGTAAATTTTTTTATTTAGCTGTCCTAACTATTGCCTAGATTGCCTCTTGCGAGGTTTTCAATCTAGAGGACCTTTTGCATCCTAACTTTTTCCTAGGCCATCCCTTGCGAGATTTTCAACCTAACAAGTATTTTTTATCTTTTTGTCGAGCCGTGCACAGTTTATACTCTTGCTGGCCAAGAGTAACATGCAGTTTATGCTCTTGCCTTAAGGAGAATCATCTCACTTCAAGGATAATACCTTTTCAAGAACTATGCATTAATAGGACCAATCCTCATGCCATCTGCATCAACAAGCTTGTAAGCGCCACTTGAATATGCTTCTTGTATGACATACGGTCCATCCCACTTTGAGGTGAATTTTCCCCCATACTTATGAGAAGTGATGATAGGCCTTCTTACTGCCAGGACTTGATCTCCTACTTGAAAGCGTCTTAAGCAAACCTTTTTGTTGAAAGCACGACATAGACGAGCTTGATAGAATTCCAAATTTTGTGGAGCCTCTAGTCTCTTCTCATCAAGTGCATCTAACTCTACAAGCCGTAATCGAGCATTTTCTTATTCAGTGAGCCCTTCTTGTATAGTAAGCCTTAAAGAAGGTATTTGGCACTCAAGTGGTAGGACCTCTTTAACTCTATAAGCAAGCAAGTATGGCATTGCTTGTGTCAGTGTGCGATGAGTAATCCTATATGCCCACAAAGCTTCTTCCATCCGTTCATGCCAATCCCGTTTGGACTTGGAGACGACCTTCTTCAACAAGTTGCACAAAGTCTTATTGAAGGCTTCAGCTAAACCATTGGCGTCGGCATGATACATAGAATATTTACGCTGCTTGAAACCAAAAAGCTCACAAATTTTATTCATCAACTTGTTATCAAATGGCTTGCCTTTGTCTGTTATTATATAATGAGCAATTCCAAAATGGTAGATGATATTGACTAGGATGAAATTCGCAACATTCTCTTTCTTTACCTATTTAAGAGCAACAACTTCGGCCCATTTGGAGAAGTAATCTGTTGTAGACAAGATATACAAGTGTCCACCAGAAGATTTCGGAAACAGACCAATGATATCCAATCCCCATGCATCAAATGTATAAGACACGACAGTCAAGTGTAATACTTCGAGTGGCTGATGTATGAAATTTTCATGAAACTGGAAAGCCTTGCACCTTCAAGCATAGTCCAAGCAATCTTTCACCATTGTTAGCAAGTAATATCCCATACTTTTTATGTGAAAGTGGAGCTTCGGTCCAGATTGATGTGATCCACATACTCCTGAATGTGCTTCTTGTAAAGCTTGGGTTGCTTCTTCCTTCCCCAAACATCACAAGAGTAATCCCTCAAATGATCTTATGTACAATGTATCTTTGTAGTAAAGGAAGCAGGGTGAACAATGGCGGATTTTAGTCCTTCTTCTTGAATTTTCTAGAAAAATTCCATAACACAAATATTCGATAATGGATTGTCGTCAGTCGTCCTTCACCCATTTAGAGACACCGAAGAGATTCTCAAACTTATTTTCCTTATATTCATCCTTATTTGGTGGAGGTACAACCCATTTTTGGCAGATAATAACTTGTGATTGATCCGGAAGAGTAAGTGTAGAAGTTAGAGTAGTTGTTATGCCCTGGAATCCCGTAGATCATATCCGGGAGTTGAAATGAAGAAAATTGAAAATTTTGCTCCAGGTTACAGAATGAGTCATTCTGTGACCCGTGGGGGAGGACCACGAGTCGTGAGGTGACTCGTGGTGAAGTACTGGGTTGAGTTAAAAGATGTATTGATGGGGGGTCATCACGGGCATGACCACGAGTTGTGGTTAAGCCCCACGACTCTTCAGGTCATCCGTGGCCAAGGGAATTAAGAAGAAGGAAAGGTGAAATGTAGTGCACCTAACGGATAGACCCCACGAATCGTGGTCACACAACACGATTCGTTCGGTGGATCGTGGTTATCAGGTAAACAATGACCTAGGGTTGAAGCAGTGGAGGCAACGAATGGTGACCATGAGTCGTGCTCACGGGTGACGACTCGTGGGGTGGCTCGTTACGAGTTCCAGGTGAAATTTAGCAGTGTACCTAACGACTGAGGTGATGACTCGTGCAAAGTGGCAACGACTCATTAGGTACCTAGTGGGGACTAACGAGTAGTTATTTCCTGCGAAATTATTAAGGGTATTCTCATCATTCCCATGCTCTAAGGTCCTATACTACGTCGTTTTAAGTTATTTTCAGAGTGTCTTAAGATAGGTTAAGTCGTTCTAACCTATTCAAAACCCATGCATGAAAGTTAGAGAGCTAAAGAGGAGATCAAGTCTTAGCCCTTCCAATTCTTCTCAAATTCTTCTTGGGAAATCAGGAAAGTGTAAGAACCAGCTTCAATCAGGTATGTAGGGTTATAAGTGGATTTCTTCATTCACACCCATGCCCAATCTCTCTTAGTTCATGAAGTTTTGTTTAAAAATCTTATGGGGTTTTATCCTAAATCTTGTGAAATTCTAATGATCTATCTATGGGTTATTGTTTCTCATGTTTTATGTCATATTTTACAAATCATGATCAGATTTTTCAACTAATTCCATTATAAATTTATTGACTTAAATCTCTATTAAACTATACCCAATCATATTTGTTTCATGGTAAATTGAGTTATGATTTTATCTTGTTTTTTGTGATCTTCCACCCATCATGATTTATGAGTTATGATATGGATTTATTAAAATGCCCATTATGAATTTATGATTGAATAAGCATATAAATGATTTACAAGTATGAATGAACCTCATGATTTACGATTCATGATTTTGGGCCGACTCACGGGCCTTACCCTCATGGCTAGTTCATATGTTTACAAGCATGCTTATGATTATCACGATTTAACTAGCCCATGAATCTCATGTATATTATCATATGAGCACTTTATATGTTTTGAGAGTAGTATTTAACACCGAGTAGGTTTGGGGCCCAGGTTTTTCCCCGAATCTCATAACTACGTGCCACCAGAAGACATGATGGGACCTCCCTTAAGACAGTCCCCTTTTGCCCAAATGGGACTTTCATGTGTGATATCATGCCCTTCATTGTTCTACCCTTGTCAAGGTACGAACACCCTCCTGACTAGGGATTTATAGGTCGGGCTCCATGTGTGCTCATATGGGGTATGTCGGTTATAAGAATCTCTCATTGTTCCTCATGACTTATGCATGGTTATGTTCATATGGTTTTAGCTCAAGTCATGTTTAATAAAGTTCTTCTCTTATGATTCTGCATATGGTTAATTTACGAATTCTTTGAAAACCTTGAGCCTTATTTTACGCTATGATATTTATGTTATGAGCATGTTGTCCTACTCTTACGCACTTTTATGTATTTTAAATGTTTGTTTTACTTACCCTGCATGCTCGGTACATTCCACGTACTGACCGCATACTCTATGTTGTATCGTTTCATGATACAAGCTCCGATCTTCATACCCAACACCGTCATTAGCTCATCTCGGAGATTCGCATCCAGCTCTTTCATGAGTCCTCATTCTCTGAGGACCAATTCGATATCAGTCATCTTTTCATATTCAGTTTTCTAGTCTTGTCAGGTTAGTTGGGGGGTGTTGTCCCATCAACCCATCTAATATGTTAGAGGCTTTCAAACAATGTGTAGAATTTAGTTTTTATGTATTAAGTACGGTTCACTTTCTATGTTATGCCATGGTTATGCTTTCGCTATGTTATTACGTTTAGTATTACTCTTTATTGATTGAGCTAGATGTATGCTCACGCCATGGATCGAGTTGGAGTCTCTTGGGGCTCCTTGTCCCGTGTTGCGATCTAGGTTTATGTTCGGATCATGATGAACTTGTTATTACGGCTTTTCTATATGTTTTCCAACATTCGCGGACGAATGTTCCCAAGGGAGAGATATTCTTATACCCCGGAAGACCGAAGACAGACCCGGGAGTTGAAACAAAGAAAAGTAAAAATCTTACACCAGGTTACAAAATGAGTCATTCTGTGACCCCCGTGGGAGGACCCCGAGTCATGAGGTGACTCGTGGAGAAGTACTGGGTTGAGTTAAAAGATGTATTGAAGGGGGGTCATCACGGGCATGGCCACGAGTTGTGGTCAAGCCTCACGACTCGTCAGGTTAGCCGTGGCCAAGGGAATTAAGAAGAGTGAAAGGTGAGAGGCAGTGCACCTAACGGATAGACCCCACGAATCGTGGTCATACACCACGATTTGTTGGGTGGATCGTGGTTATCAGGTAAACAATAACCTAGGGTTATGGCAGTGGAGGCAACGAATGGTGACCACGAGTCATGATCACCGGTGATGACTCGTGGGGTGGCCCATTACGAGTTCCAGGTGAAATTTGGCAATGTACCTAATGACTAAGGTGATGACTCGTGCAAAGTGGCAACGACGTGTTAGGCCCCTCATGGGGACTGACGAGTAGTTATTTCTTGTGAAATTATTAAGGGCATTCTCATCATTTCTATGCTCTAAGGTCCTATACTACGTCATTTTAAGTTATTTCCAGAGTGTATTAAAATAGGTTAAGTCATTCTAACCTATTCAAAACTCATGCATGCAAGTTAGAGAGTTAGAGAGGAGATCAAGTCTTAGCCCTTCCAATTCTTCTCAAATTCTTCCTGGGCAATCAGGGAAGTGTAAGAATCAGCTTCAATCAGGTATGTAGGGTTATGAATGGGTGTCTGCATTCACACCCATTCCCAATCTCTCCTAGTTCATGAAGTTTTGTCTTAAAATCTTATGGGGTTTTATCCTAAATCTTGTGACGTTCTAATGATCTATCTATGGGTTATTGCTTCTCATATTTTACGTCATATTTTATGAATCATGATCAAATTTCTCAACTAATTCCATTATAAATTTATTGACTTAAATATCTATTAAACTATACCTAATCATACTTGTTTCATGTAAATTGAGTTATGATTTTATCTTGATTTTTATGAGCTTCCACCCATCATGATTTATGAGTTATGATATGGATTTGCTCAAATGCCCATTATGAATTTATGATTTAATAAGCATATACATGATTTACAAGTATGCATGAACCTCATGATTTACAATTCATGATTTAGGGCCAACTCACGGGCCTTACCCTCATGGCTAGTTCACATATTTATAAACATGCTTATGATTATCACGATTTAACTAGCCCATGAATCTCATGTATATTATCCAATGAGAACTATATATGTTTTTAGAGTAGTATTTAACACCGAGTAGGTTCGGGACCCAGGTTTTACCCTGAATCTCAGAACTACATGACCACCGTAGGACATGATGGGACCTCTCTTAAGACTGTACCATTTTTCCCAAATGGGACTTTCATGTGTGATATCACTCCCTTCATGGTTCTACCCTTAGCAAGATACGAACACCCTCCCGACTAGGGATTTATAGGTCGGGCTCCATGTGTGCTCATATGGGGTATGTCGGTTATAAGAATCTCCCATTGTTCCTCATGACTTATGCATGGTTATGTTCATATGGTTTTGGCTCAAGTCATGAAAAATCAAGTTCTTCTCTTATGATTCTTCATATGGTTAATTTACACATGCTTTGAACCTTGATCCTTATTTTACGCTATGATATTTATGTTATGAGCATGTTGTCCTACTCTTACGCACTTTTATGTATTTAAAATGTCCTTTTTACTTACCCTGCATGCTCGATGCATTCGACCGCATACTCTATGTTGTATCATTTCATGATACAGGCTTCGATCTTCAGACCCAGCACCTTCATTAGCTCGTCCCGGAGATTCGCATCCAGATCTTTGGTGAGTGCTCATTCTCCGAGGACCGGTTCGATATCAGTCATCTTTTCATATTTAGTTTTCAAGACTTGTCGGGTTAGTTGGGGGTCTTGTCCCATCAACCCATCTGATATGTTAGAGGCTTTCAAACTATGTGTAGAATTCAGCTGTTATGTATGAAGTACGGTTCACTTTCTATGTTATGTCATGGTTATGCTTCTGCTATGTTATTACATTGAGTATTACTCTTTATTGATTGAGTTAGTTGTATGCTGACGCCATGGGTCGACTTGGAGTCTCTCGAGGTTCCTTGTCCCGTGTTGCGATCCGGGTCTACGTTCAGGTCGTGACAGTATCCAATGCATCGACTTTCTTATTTTTCTTCCTTGATACGTGTTGGAGGGTCACATCCCCAAGCCATCCTATCAACTTTTGAGCATAACCATGATAGGGGCGTAGTTCAATTTTCTTGACCTTATAGTTTCCCAAGAGTTGATTGATCACTAACTGAGAGTCACCAATGACTTGTAATTGCAATTTCTTAATGTCGACATCCATCTCAAGCCCAAGTATTAACGCCTGATATTCAGCGACATTATTGGAGCAACATTACATCAAAGTAAAAGAGTATGGTAGAACCTCTCCTTGTGAAGTGATAAATACCATGCCACCAGCCCCACCATGATGTGCAGCACCATCAAAGTACATCTTCCACGAAGGTTGAATTACAATGACCATTGCATCTTCATCAGGCAGTTCATTGGTCAGCTTCCAATCATCGGGTATCAGGTGATCTACTAGGAAGTCTGCTAACACTTGTCCCTTTACAGCCTTTTGAGGGATGTACACAATCTCAAAATTGTCGAAACTGGAGGAACCACCTTACTAATCGATCATTGAGGATTGGTTTTGACATCACAAATTTAATGGGATTTGCTCTAGAAATGAGATGAACAATGTGAGATCGAAAGTAGTGCTTCAATTTTTGGATCGAGAAGACTAACATCAAACACAACTTTTCAATTGGCGAATAATTCAACTCATTTGGTGTCATCATTTTACTCAAGTAATAAAGGGAGTTTTCCTTCCCTTCATCATTCTCTTGGGCCAATAGCGCTCGAACAAACCTTTCTTGTGCTGAAATGTATAATATCAGCGGCTTTCCAGGTACAGGGGCCGCTAAAACTAGAGGTTTTATTAAATATGATTTGATGCTCTCAAAGGCGTTAGCACAAGCTTGATCCCACTTGAAAAGAGCACCATTCTTCATGAGATAGCTAAATGGTTGGCATCTCCCAGCTAGGTTCGATATGAATCTCCTAAGATACGCTAGCTTTCTTTGAAGGCTTTTTAATCCGTGAATATTTCGAGGCTCAAGCATTTTCAAAGTTGTGTCAACCTTTCTTGATCGATTTTGATTCCCCTATGTCACATAATGCAGCCCAGAAACTTTCTAGAAGTAACAATAAAGGCACATTTCAATGGGTTCATTCTAAGTTGATATCTTTGAAGAAACTCGAACACCATTCTTAAGTCTTGCAAGTGATCATTTCTCTTTCTTGACTTCTCCACCAAGTCATCGACATAACATTCAACATTTTTGCGGAGCTAGTCATCAAAGATATTTTGCATAGACCTTTGATATATGGCACCAGCATTCTTCAAACCAAAAGGCATTACTTTGTAACAATAAATGCCCTTGGGTGTACAAAATGCAGTGAGTTCTTCATCCTTTGGTGCCATGCGGATTTGGTTATAGCCTGATGTACCATCCATGAAAAACATCGCCTCATGACCAATGGTAGCATCAATCATCAGCTCTAAGATGGGGATCAAAAATTCATCCTTAGGGCATCTGTTATTGAGATGCCTAATGTCAATGCAGACTCAAATTTGGCCATTCTTCTTTCTCATGGGACCGATATTTGAAATCCATGTGGGATATTTAACTTTGCGAACAAAGCCAGCTTCAATGAGTTTGTTAACTTCATTTTCAATTAATGGAACCAAGTCTGGTCTAAGACTTCTTTGAGCCTTTTTAACAGGATAAGCACCATTCTTGACTCCGAGTTGATTGACCGCTACTTTGGGATCCAATTCGGGAATCTCCATATAACTCCACGCAAACACATCCTTATATTCTTTGAATATATCCATGTAAGAGATTTCTTCATCAATTGTGAGGGAAGAACTTAGATAGGTTGGCCTTGGATCTTTATCAGTGCCAAGATTAACTTCCTTAAGAGAGTGTACTGCAGCCTTCACTCCTTCAAGTTCTGGAGGAGCATCTCCAGCATCTTCATCCTCTTGAGGATCACTATCATTGACCGGTATGTGATAGCATCCGATGACATCCTCTAGCTTCTCGTCAACTTTTGTTTGAGATGAGGTAGCATGCTCACTTTGAGTAGTGATATGATATGAAGATCCTACACATTCTTAATCTTCGTCGCGTTCCTTGGTATAAACCACAGTGTAATTTTTTGCCTTTAGCACCTCCCCACATGAAAGAAAAAGTTTTGTTTGTTGCCTTATTCTAGAAGGAATCAAACTTTGAAAAATACTTCTGGGTTTTGAACGAAGTGGGCATTCTCATGATCTAATAGTTTGTCTAGAACTTGTTGTTCTTCTTCCATGGGCCTAACCTTTCAAACATAGAAGTTCTTGCAACTGATTTCCCCAGTTGGACAAAGATAGAAGGTCTTTTGTCAGGAGCACCAAACTAGTCTTCAATAGTGATGTAATTGGTAGTTGCTCTTCTTATAGAGATGTGAATTGACGGTGGTTGCTTATATCCCAAACCCTCACGTGATTGCCTGATGGGAGTTTCTCTAATTTTTATGGTTCAATGGGGTTGTACTCGGCTTTTGAAAATAACTTATAGGCATTTGGATCAAAACCTTCATTTGTGCGTTTTGTATGGATTGCCACATTTTTCAGAGTATTTTGAACCACGAACTCTCCAAGTAGCTTTGAGGATAAGTTAATGGCGTCAATCTATCTGACAAGGAAAGTTAGCCCCTTTGGTACACTTGTTTGGGTGTCGGACAATTGACCTTCCTCTTTCTTCACCTTCGGCACATAGTGAAGCACATGTGTTAGCTTTTTTTTCAAAGGCACAATGTTCCCTTTATTCGAAAGGGAGTGCAGCTCTTCATTGCCAACTTTAACTTTTTTGGAAGTCGTATTAGCTCTTTTAGTTGTGACATTGTTGACTTTCACTTCTTTCATAATGTAGTTTTTTAAGTAGAACTTTGCATCGACGAAGTGCGATTCAGCTTCTACAAATGGCTTACCATGAGCAACAATCTTCTTCTCGACTCCACCTTCGAGATACTTCAATCATTGATAGTAGGAGGACGAAACTATTTTATTCTCGTGTATCCAAGGCCTTCCAAATCACATATTATATGAAGTCTTTGCATCGATTACATGCATCCATGCGCTTGATCACAAATCTTCAATGTTAATCTCTAGCTTAATAGCACCTATGGCCCTTTTTCCCCCTTGATTGAATCCTTGAATCATCAAGCGACTCTCAGAAAGTTCCTTACGTGAGATGTCGAGTTCCTTCATGGTGCAAATTAGAAGAATGTTAACTCCAGATCCATCATCTATAAAGATTATATTTATCCTCTTCCCAAGCATGTGACCCACCATATATAAAGGATGATTGTGCAGTATTTCGCCAAGCAGAAAATCATCATCTGTAAATGTGATTTTTGTATCACATGTGTGAACTTCTTGAAGAGAGAGTTCGGAAATCTTCTCCAGTGATGATGAAGACAATGTTGATAGACTTTCATTCTTTACTTTTTCATTGGTACTAAAGCATGATGCCTTGATCTTGTTTTGAGCAATCTTCATGTAGAACCCACTTGGTTGGAATTCCTCCAAAGTCACAGGACGTCGTGGTTTCTAGTGGTACTGCACCTCTTCTTTTGGCTTCTTCAACTGCTCAGCATGTATTTTATTCCTTAGTCTTCTCACTATTTTCTTTCTTGTTGGTAGTTTAGATGATTCCTTCTGTGGATGTGCTTTGGAGCATCTCTGTCTAGTCAACAGAATCCATCCCTCATCATCATCTTCATCAACTTGGGTTTTATCTTGCTTTAATGGTCCTTCTTCTTCACGCTCTTCATAGTTGCGTATTTGGACAGGATAAAGAGAGCCAAAGGTGATATATATTTGATTAGCACTTGCCTTATCATCCTCAAGAACAATCTTCTTCTCATTAGCCAGCTGCATAATTTTGTCCTTGAACACAAAACACTTCTCAAGAGGGTGACCCACAAGCCGATGATACTTGCAATAATTTGGATCATTTATTCTTCCAGCTTCATTGGGTCGCTTCATCTCTGGCAATTCATTGAGTTTTAACTCAAGTAGTTCATCAAAAATTTCAGGGACATCAGAATCGAGGAAGGGGTATTCCCTTTCTTGCATTTCCTTCAAGGTTAATTTTTTATTTTGGTTACCTCGAGAGGAAGCTGTTTTCACACTCTGCTTCTTGCTCATCTTTGTAGTAAACTTCATAGGTGATACATCGGCGTTCATGAATTTTTTGTTTTCACTCTTGGGAACAAACTTGCTCCATCTTTTGGGTTCTTGCTTTTCCATCTAGGGTCAAAACAGGCATCACTCCATTTCCAGCAGAAGACATGTTAACTCCATGTCATGAGTATCTAGCTCTTCAAAAGACCTTGGTTTAATTCCCTATAAGATGTAGAGAAGTCCCCAGTGCATTCCTTGGATACACATCTCTATTGCAGAAGCTTCACTAAGTTTATTTTTGAAGTTTAGGCTTGCATTTCTCGAACGATTGATGAAATCGATGACCGGTTCATCTTTCTTCTAGCGAGTATTTGTGAGTTCCACCATGCTCACAGTATGCCTTATGTTATAGAAGCGATTGAGGAACTCCTGCTCCAGTTTCCCCCAACTACCGATAAAATTAGGCTCAAGATATATGTACCAATCAAAGGCATTCCCTTTAAGGGAGCAGACGAACTGCATGACAATATAGTCTCCATAAGTCCCTGCATTGTTACATGTTTCAAAAAAATGTGCAATATGTTGCTTTGGGTTCCTCTTTACCTTAAACTACTGAAATTTAGGTGGCTGATAACTGGTGGTCATCTTAAGGCTATCTATTCTTATGGTGTACGGCTTTGCATATGTGAAAGAGGACTTGGAAGCAACTTCGTACTTGTTCTTGATAGTCCCCTCAATGAACTCCTTCAGCTGGTTCGGTGGAATCATCCCTTCAGAAGACTCTGGAATTTTCTTAGTGGGCGATGCATGTTTTACTGGAGCTTCAATATCTTGAATTTCTAGAGCATTTCTAGGTGCATAACTAGACTCTCCTTCCACTAGGTCGTCCACCTTATTCATCAATTTCTCAATCCGAGAATCTTGATTTTGCAAATACTTGGTCAGGCCTTCAATTACCTTTGTCAAGTTTGCTAGTTGCTCCTCGATAGATGAAACGTCGGTTACCATCCTTGCATGATTGTTGGAGATGTTGGAGAATAACATGGATTATCACATAAATTAATCTTTGGTGGGATCACCGTATGTGGTGTGAGTGGAGAAGACCCACTGCTCAAAGTATTATCATCTCCCTACGTAGTAGAGTTCTTGGATCCAGAGAGGTAGAGTAGAGCCAGAGTCTTTTTGATTCTCTCTGCAACATTGCCTTCTTCTTTTGATGTGTTGGTAGAGGATCTCGCTCATTTTGGGGATGAAGAACTAAAGACTGGAGTTGATGCATATGTACTTGGAGTGCTTGTTGTCCTAGCATGCTTTCTTTGCTTCTCGTGACTGGTCCAAAACTTCCAAAAGTAATACCGAGGATGCTTTCCACCTCAACAGAAAACTTGGAGTTGGCAACCTTGGGGGATGTTGAATTGGAGTTGATCTTCTTGGAAGCTATTTCCCTGTTGTTGATCTTTGAAGATTGAAAAGATGATATGAGAGGTAGAAATCGTCCCACCGAGTGTGCCAGAATTTATAGACAATAAAATCTCGCGTCGAGAAAATAATAATATAGACTGAAAATATCACAATAATCATAGTAATTATTGCAAATATAAGTGTTAAAATCTCTATTAATCCTCTAATTCTTCCTTTCAAATAAAAATTCTAAGGCTTTTGAGATTGATCTTGAACTTGATGGATTTGATCTTGACTTGTAGTTGAATTCAAGAGCTTTTGAACTTGATCTTGATTTTTGTTTAAATTCAAGAGATTGAAACTTGTTCCTGAATCTTCATCTTAATCTCTAAAACTTGTAGAGAAATACTAGAGTGCTTGAAAGCTTGTAGCTTGTAGAGAAATCTGCAGCGTTTGATCCACGATCTCTCTCTGGCTTGTTGTTAGAATTCAGGTCCTTTTTCTGAATTATGAGACCCCTATTTATAGTTGTAGGATGGAAGAGTTGTGATCACGGGCAAAAATATCGTGCCCGTGATACGCTTTACAACTTGAATTAGTCGTGTTGTCTAAGTTATTTTATACATTTTCATGTGATTTTATATAAATGTGAAGATATATGCTAACCAAAATGATTAGCCTTTGTTTTGTAGGTTTTGATGACTTTTGAGGAGCTAATCCATGAGTTGGTGAAGTAGAGGCTTGGAGACGGAATCAACA
>JACEIK010000491.1:239207-265312 GCA_018107945.1 Datura stramonium | reverse complement strand
CTCGCGATGGCTCCGTGGCACGGAGCCTGAGCTCCGCGATGGCCTCCGTGCCACGGAGCCTAAGCTCCGTGATGGCCTCCGTGCCATGTTGTTAGTTATTTTCGGTAAATTTTCCACTTGTATAAATAGAACACTTAGGCTTTTATTTTGGATATCTGACATTTTTTTGCACGAACATGGGAGGCAGGCAGTTGAGCTGAAGAAAATTTTAGGGTTATTTTTCTTCTCTTTTCTTCTAAATTTCAATTGTGGGTATGATCACTAATTGTTTGAAGATGTTTAATTAACAAATGAGTGGCTAAATTACCTCATCCTAAGGTTGAGGATAATTACAGGATTGTGTAATTTTATAATAATTCAGCTTAATTATCTTCTTCTAAGAAAGGTTGTTCTGCTATTCTTTCTTTTCGTGGCATTAATTCTTGGCCATCATTAATGTAAAAATTAGAATCCTAATTTTTATTCTGAGAGGAAAATTATTAGGTTAGACTTGGAATACGGGAATATGTTCTTATCTGTGTTGTGAATTAAAGGTAAGATTCGCGTGCAAGATAGAAATATACCTGTAATGTCATATTCGGTTATCTAGGGAAACTATTGTGATTCGCTAGAAGATGAGTTATTACATCATAGAAATGTGTTGTGTAAGTCTCATAATTCAGTAATTGGCTAGAGGTTTGAAAGACCCGAGCCATAGGTTACTCATCCCCGACCATCAACATAAGAGAAAGGTTAGCTGAAATATAATATACATTATACATACCTGTATGTGCCGCCTTAACCTTAGGTTTTTCGTGCTATTGCTTAATTCACATTTTCTTATTTTAATTAGCGTTACATTAGATATTACTCTTTAACAAATTCTCATTCACTGTGTTATCCATATACTTGTATAAAGAAGTTGTGATTACAAAAGTAAACAAAATTTAGTGCCAAGCTACAGTCCTTGTGGGTTCGATATCTGGCTTGAAAAAAGCCACTATATTACTTGTATGACCACGTGCACTTGCGTGCATTGGGGAGTGAACAAGTTTTTGGCGCCGTTGCCGGGGACTGGTATAATTGGTTGATTAAAAAATTTTTTGTGTGTTAGTTTGCAAGTTTCATACAAGTATTGACAACTTGATCTTAGAGGTTACTCTTGTAGGTACTAAGTCTTTTCTGAATGCTGGAAAGAAATAAGGAATTGGTTGTTCCATTTTTGGAGCCGGAGAGATAGTTTCATTTACAGAAGAGGCAAGCTCTAGAAAGGAAGTTGCAATTGTTACAAAGGGAAACTCTGGAACAACAACAGCATCCACCAGTTGGAGGGGCGGAGTTAGTGCCTGAAGTGATGGCAGCAAGACCAGTACGCGAGGTGGCAATCCCACACGCAAATAATGTTACGTCCAGCATCCGCAGGCTGGAGCCAGGAGGTAGATTTGAGCTGAAACATAACATGGTGCAGTTATTGCACACCAGCGGACAATTCACAGGTCTTCCTCATGAAGATCTACAGCAGCATATACAAAATTTTTTGGAGATCAGTGACACGTACATACCCACTGGAGTATCATCAGATTATGTGAGGCTTACACTGTTTCCATCTTCATTGCTGGGGGAAGCTAAGAGGTGGTTAAAGGCTGAACCGCCTAATTTTGTTACCACATGGGATGATCTGGCAAAGAAGTTCTTAATTAGGTTCTTTCCGTCAGGGAAGACAGCTAGGCTTAGAATTCAGATTCTAAGCTTCAAGCAGAAAGATGGTGAGAACTTGTATCAGGCCTGGGAGAGGTTCAATTCGATGTTGAGAGATTTTCCCCACCACCATCAGTTAAATGCTGTGTTGGTGCATACTTTTATAGAAGGCTTGGAACCTCACACAAAAATTATGTTAGATTCTGCAGCTGGGGGACAAGCATTGGAAAAGACATATGAAGAGTTGTATACATTATTGAACTGTATTTCACAAGGTGATCCTGAATGGAATGCTGACACAACCCGAGGTGTGGTGAAGAAAGCGGCAGGGGTCTTGGAGGTAGATGGACTCACAGCTATTGCTGCACAGAGAGCTGCATTGCAGAATTAGATCAACACTCATTTTGGTAGCATGAGCTTGGGGCAGTCACAAGCTCCGGTCAATGCAGTCCAGAAGGTATAGTGTGAAGTTTGTGGTAGCAGTGAGCACTCAGCTGATGTATGTGGTGCTAATCTAGACTCAGTTTATTTTGTGGCCAATGCGCAAAGGGGCAACAGTCAGCAGTATGGCAACAATTACAACCCGAATTGGAGGAACCATCCGAATTTTTCCTGGGTAGTAATAGTCATCAAGGGCAAAGTTAAAATCAGGGCTTGCACAGGAACCAAGGGGCTCATTAGAATTTCCAGCCTCAATTCAGAGGGAATAATGCACCTCCTCAGTCTAGCAATATTGAGGACATGTTGAAGACCATTATAGCTAACCAAGCTCAGATGCAGGCTGACCAAATAAAATTGACAGCTGACATGAAAAACCAGCAGTTGGCCACAAAAGCTATATAGATTCAGTTGGGACAGTTAGTGGTAGCGTAGAATACTAGACCACGGGGCGGATTGCCAAGTGATACAGACACAAATCCCAAGAAGGTGAATGTTGTCACCACTAGAAGTGGAAAGCAAATGAAGGAGTTGGAACCTGAAAAGCCACCACAGCAAGCTGAAACAACAGAGCAGGCTAAAGAGTATGATAATGTGAGGGAGAGTGGAAAGGCAGCAGATAATAAAAGACCAATGCCTCCTTTCCCACAGAGAATGCGGAAATATAAGGAGGAAGCATGTTTCAAGAAGTTTATGGAAGTGTTGAAGAAGGTGCATATAAATCTTCCTTTGGTAGATGTTTTCCAAGGAGTTCCAAAGTATGACAAATACATAAAGGATATCATGGCAAACAAGAGCAGACTGACGGAATATGCTACGGTTGCACTTACTGAAGAGTGCACCTCTCGAATACATAGTAGATTGCCTACAGAGCTCAAAGATCCGGGAAGTTTTACTATCCAGATTACTATTGGGCAGTCCATTCGAGCTCGTGGTTTGTGTGATTTGGGTGCGAGTATTAACTTAATGCCTACATATGTACTCAAGAAGTTGGGGTTGGGTAGTCCCAGACCCACTACAGTAATCTTGCAGCTGGCCGATCGATCATTGGCGAGGCCAGATGGAATTGTGGAGGATGTGCTAGTGCAAGTGGGCTCCCTAATTTTCCCTATGGATTTCATAATTCTTGATTTTGAGCCAGATTCGAAAGTCCCATTTATTTTGGGACGTCCCTTTTTGGCAACCGGGCGAGCTCTAATTAATGTAGCTGTTGGGCGGCTAACCATGAGAGCTCATGATAAGGTAGAAGTCTTTGACGTCTACAAGGCTATGAAGCTACCAGCTATTTATGAAGAGTTGTCAGCCATTACTATTGTGGACCAAGAGTCCACACTTCAGCTTATTGGCCCAAATGATCCCTTGGAGAGAGCATTGGTGGGATATGGTCAGTCAGGGGATGTGCAACATATGAAATGGTGCAAGCTCTGAATTAGACAAAAATTTTCGTCCAAAAGCAGGAGTTTGAGCCCTTGCAGCGGTCCTTAGAACCATCACCAAAGCCATCAATAGAGGAGGCACCCGAATTGGAGCTAAAAGAATTTCCTCCACACCTGTAGTATGTATTTTTGGGAGAAGATGACACATTGCCGGTCATTATCTCAGCAGAACTAACAGAGTCACAGGTGCAAGAAGCATTAGTGGTCCTGAGGAGGCGAAAAAGAGCTATGGGATGATAGATGTCAGACATCCGGGGAATCGGTCCAGCGTTTTGCATGCACAAGATATTGATGGAGGAAGGATCTAAGACAACTGTACAACATCAAAGGAGGCTGAACCCGGTGATGAAAGATGTAATCAGGAAGGAGGTGAATAAGTGGCTAGATGCAGGAGTGGTGTATCCGATCTCAGACAGCGAGTGGGTCATCCCGGTTCAATGTGTCTCAAAGAAAGGGGGAATGACAGTTGTCACTAACGAGAAGAATGAGTTAATTCCCATGCGAACGGTCACAGGTTGGAGGATTTGCATGGATTATAGGAAGCTAAATGAGGCCACTCGTAAGGACCACTATCCCATACCATTCATCGATCAAATGTTGGATAGACTGGCAGGGAAGGATTATTATTGCTTTCTGGACAGTTATTCTGGCTATAATCAAATAGATATAGCCCCAGAAGATCAGGAGAAGACCACATTCACATGTCCCTATTCAATGCACCAGCTACCTTCCAGCGATGCATGATAGCAATATTTCATGATATGGTGGAAGACTATGTTGAGGTATTTATGGATGATTTTTCTATTTTTGGTAAATCATTTGTTGTGTGTTTGCAAAATTTAGACAGGGTGTTAGCAAGGTGTGAAGACTCAAACCTGGTGCTCAATTGGGAGAAGTGTCACTTTTTAGTCAAGGAGGGCATTGTTCTTGGCCATAAGGTGTCGCACAGAGGTTTGGATGTTGATCGTGCAAAGGTTGAGGGGATTGAGAAGCTACCACCACCAGTATCGGTTAAGGGTGTCCGCAATTTCATAGGACATGCTGGCTTTTACAGACTGTTCATTCAAGATTTCTCAAAGATTTTAGATCAATGTGCCGACTGTTAGAAAAAGATGTGAAGTTTGAGTTTGGCACAGAATGTGTTAAAGCATTTGAGGATCTAAAGAAAAAGCTGGTGGAAGCTCCCATTCTCATTGCTCCTGACTGGGAACACCCCTTCGAGCTGATGTGTGATGTTAGTGATGCTGATGTGGGGGCGGTATTGGGACAGCGAAGGAAAAAGATTTTTTACTCGATCTACTATGCAAGCAAAATGCTAGATGCTACATAGGTGAACTACACAGTCACCGAAAAAGAGATGCAAGCACTTGTTTATGCATTTGACAAGTTCAGGTCCTATCTGGTTGGGACCAAAGTGGTGGTACACACGGATCATGCTGCAATTTGGTACTTATTTGGCAAGAAAGATGCAAAGCCAGGTTAATAAGGTGGATATTATTGCTACAAGAGTTTGACTTGGAAATTCGAGACAGGAAGGGAAGTGAAAATCAGGTAGCAGATCACCTGTCATGACTAGAAGACCGGTCACATGTGAAGGAGGGTGAGCGCATCCGAGAAGAGTTCCCTGATGAACAACTCGGCAATGAAAGAGGCGGAACTCCCTTGGTATGCAGATATAGTAAACCTGATAGTAAGTGGAGTGTACCCACCAGAGTCAACTTCTCAACAAAGAAAGAAGCTGAAGCATGATTCTAGGTACTAAATGTGGGATGATCCGTATTTATTCAAGAAAGGACTAGATCAAGTAATGAGACGGTGCATTCCGGAGAGTCAGATAGTTGAGGTGTTGAGAAGCTGTCATTCATCACCTTATGGCGGTCATCATGGAGGAGAGCGTACCGCTCATAAAGTGCTCCAATCCGGTTTCTTTTGGACAACATTATTCAAGGATGCAACTGCATATGTCAAGTCCTGTGATCAATGTCAAAGAACAGGGACAATCAGCAGGAAACATGAGATGCCATTGCATAACATCTTGGAAGTCGAGGTATTTGATGTGTGGGGGATATATTTTATGGGGAATTTTACACCATCATTTGGTAATCAATATATTCTGGTAGCCGTAGATTACGTGTCTTAATGGGTTGAGGCAACAACTTGTCCCACGAATGATACCAAGGTGGTGGCTGAATTTGTAAAAAAGAAGATTTTCAACAAATTTGGCACTCCATGAGCAATTATCAGTGATGGAGGTTCACACTTTGTTAATGCCTGGTTCCGCAATTTGTTGGCTATATATGGAATGCGGCATAAGGTTGCTACAACATATCATCCCCAAACTAGCGGGCAGGTAGAAGTGTCAAACCGGGAAGTCAAGCAGATTTTGCAGAAAACTGTGAATGCGCAATGCAAGGATTGGGAAAGAAAATTAGATGATGCTTTGTGGGCATATAGAACTACGTATAAGACGCCAATTGGGACTTCACCGTATCGGTTAATTTATGGGAAGGCGTGTCATCTACCTGTAGAGCTTGAATATTAGGCCTTTTGGGTTGTGCAAAAGTTGAACATGGATCCCGAGTTAGCTGGAAAAAAGCGGTTGCTGTAATTATGTAAGTTGGATGAGTTTTGATGGCACGCATATGAGAATGCTAAATTGTACAAGGAAAAAATAAAGAGGTGGCATGACAAGCATATAGTGCATCGAGTATTTGAGCCTGGCCAGATGGTGTTGATATTCAACTCCAGGTTGAAGTTATTCCCAGGAAAGCTGAGATCTAAGTGGTCTGGACTATTTGAGGTGGTGAGCATGACCCTATACAGGGTTGTTGAATTGTGGCAAGAAGATAAAACTGCCACATTCTTAGTAAATGGTCATAGGTGTAAGCACTACTGGGGTGAGGGCGTGAATCGAGAAAAGACGTCTATCACCTTAGCAGATGAATGAATATGAGAGGCGTCATGCCGCCACGGTAAATCAGGCATTACACGGGAGGCAACCCGTGAATGTAACGTATTAGTTAGAAATTATTTAAAAAAAGAGTCATGCCATGACTAAAACTACGACGCTAGGTGGGAGGCAACCCACTATTTTCTGATTAATTAGTGTTTTTGGATGAATTTTAGGAGGTACGGAGTTCAACAAAATTTGCGGAAGAGTGAGCTAAGGTAAGGTTTTGGAAAAAATAACGGTAAGGGACAGTAAGCCTTCGCGACGGCTCCGTGGCACGGAGCCTGACCTCCGCGTTGGCCTCCGTGCCACGTTGAGGTTAAATGCAGGTATGGTTAAATTCCAGTAAGCCTCCGCGATGGGTCCATGGCACGGAGCCTGAGCTCCGAGATGGCCTCCGTGCCACATTGACGTTATAAAGGTGACGGGTTCACTTAAAAAATCGGGTCGACCCAGCCGAAACCCCTCCCTTTTAAACCCAAAACCTGCATAATGCCCTCATTTTTTCTCAAACCTCCACGATAAAAAACCCCATTCCCCATTCCCCATTCAGCGTGCCACGCCGGGAGCATCAACAACTCTACCTCTCTTCTTCACAACTAAGAGTAACAGGTATGTTTGAGGTTTCTTCTTCCATTTTTATGCAAATTTTTTAGCATGAACCATAGGAAGCCAAAATTCTGCCCTAAGTCATGGGAACTTGTTTTAATCAAGTTTTTATGGGTAAATAATGCGATTAGGATAATAATTGATATATAAACTCAAAAATTGCATGATTATTTTTTCACTTCATAAGTTATCTGAATGTTAGGGCTGCCTGATGTGTGATAGAAGAGGAAAAAGATGGAAAAATCAGAAAATGGGCCATTAATTCTTGTATTCTGAGAATGGGCAATAGAAATTGCGTATGAGGTGTTTGAAATGATGGTCTCTATAAATATGAGCGGGTAAAATCCAAAAGGCTAGTGTTCATCAGTGTAAGTTTTCAATTGCTTTAAGGCTGAGTCAAGTTATATTAACTTCATGAAATTTCTAGACTAATGAACATAAGAATTTAATTGTACGAAGTTTGAGTAGTACAAGAAAATTGCTCCATCGAATGTTACTGACGTAATATGCCTTATTGGCCATCATTAATGTAATTGATTTTGAGAGGAAAATTATTAGGGTAGACTTGGAATAGGGGAATATGTTCTTATCTGTGTTGTGAATTAAAGGTAAGATTCGCGTGCAGGATAGAAATATACCTGTAACGTCATATTCAGTTATCTAGGGAAACTATTGTGATTCGCTAGAAGATGAGTTATTGCATCATAGAAATGTGTTGTGTAAGGCTCATAATTAAGTAATTGGCTAGAGGTTCGAAAGACCCGAGCCATAGGTTACTCATCCTCGACCATCAACCTAAGAGAAAGGTTAGCTGAAATATAATATACATTATACATACCTGCATGTTCCACCTTAACCTTAGATTGTTCGTGCTATTGCTTAATTCACATTTTCTTATTTTAATTAGCGTTACATTAGATATTACTCTTTAACAAATTCTCATTCGTTGTGTTATCCATATACTTGTATAAAGAACTTGTGACTACTAAAGTAAAAAAAATTACTGTCAAGCTACAATCCTTGTGGGTTCGATATCTGGCTTGAAAAAAGCCACTATATTACTTGTATGACCACGTGCACTTGCATGCATTGGGGAGTGAGCAACATCACAAAAGATAAAGTGGCCCCTGGATCTAACAAAGCATATACATCAAGGAGGAATACTCGTAACATACCAGTGAATACATTTGGAGAGACCTCCTGCTCTTGACGAGATCCGGGGGCATAGAATTTGTCCTTGTGCTGACCACCACCTGCACTAGTGGATGCACCCTGTTGAGCTGAGTGTGCTGGTGGGGCTGCTGAGCTCATGTCTGGGCCTCTGTCCCTATCATTGTGTTGTCTGGCTGCTGGATAATCTCTGAACATATGTCTCAGCTTCCCACACTTGAAACAAGAACCTTAACCAGCTAAACACTGGCCCGTGTGTCTCTTGCCACACCTGCTACACTCTGGGATGTTGGACTCTGTGGGTCTGCTCCCCTAACCTTGAGAGCCTGATGCTCGTCCCCTCTGGTAACCCTTAAATCTGGATGGCACACTCATAGCTGATGGTGCTGGAGCTGAAGATCTCTGGTGGGATTGTTGACGGTGCCCACCACCAGGTCTCTGTTGGGAGAATCCAAAGCTATCAGTCCTGACCCTCTTGGCCTCTCTCTCCCGCTCACTCACCTGTACCGCCTTTATTTTCTTGGCGTACAAAACTATCCGAGGAAAGTTAATGTCCTGCTGAAGCATCGCAGTCCTTCAATCTTTGACCAAGTAGTCTACTATCCCATGCACGAACCGACTCACTTGAGCACTCTAATCTGCCACTATCTCAGGTGCGTACTTAGAAAAGCGAGTGAACTCTAAAGCGTACTCCTGGACTGTAATCTTACCTTGCTTTAGGTTCAAAAGCTCAGCTGCTTTAATCTCCCTCATCTCATGAGGGAAGAACCGATCCAGAAATGCGTTATGGAACTCATCCCAACCAATGTGTCTTGCTCCAGCTGTCCTGCTATCCTTCCATCACCTGAACCAAATGTACACAACCCCTTTCCATTGATACGAGGCTAAATCTGCGGACTCCACCCCGGTCACCCCCATGATCTGGGTGATCTTTAGAACCTCATCAATAAACTCATATGGATCCTCGACCAGCTTTGACCCAAGGAACTCTAGAGGGTTCATCCTCAAAACATCTCTAACTCTTACCGCAGCCGCATTCCCGTTCAGAGGGACATGTGCTACTGCCTGTTGGTTGACCTGGGCGGTCAAAGCCCGAGCTAGCATCTGTATGGATGCCCTAAACTCTGCATGGGCCACCTGCTCGGGCACATGATTCTTGGGAGAAGGTGGGGCCTACTGGTGCCCATCTCCATTTCCATTGTCATGGCTATTTCCATTTCTTCTCCCATTAATTTGGCGAGGAGGCATGATTTTGCAAATGCAAATAGCATGAGTTAGAAGGATAGAGAGACATTTCATCCCAAAACATAGATCATGAAATAAGGGAACATTTCCTAAACGTTTCATAGCCTCTTCGTCATAAGTGTGGCGTGCTTCACACCCATGAAAAAGACTCTACTTAATGCGGCTTTCAAACACCCTAGGACGCTTCAAAACGTAATTCTCTGATATACCAAGTTTGTCACTATCCGAATATAGGCTGGGATCAAAAAACGGGACAAAGAACCCCGAGAGGATCCAAGTCAACCCATGGCATGAACACAACATCTAAGCTCAACATTTTAAATGTGGAAATCTAACATATAACATAGCGGAAGTTTGAAAATATGATAACATCGAATAGCTAAATACATAGCATAAGTCTGAAGCTGAATACATGCCATGTTTGATAAGCCTCTACTACTGACGAGTTGATAGGACAAGACCCCAGCTAACTCACTAAAGTCTGAAACTAGAAATACTGAACATAGCTGATAAGAAGGGCCCTCGAAAGATGAGGACTCACCAACTCTGACTGGGAGAGTGCTAACACTGAGGATCTGGCTAGCAGTAGGACTAAGCCTGAATGATTGAGCCTGTATCATGAAACGATATAGCATAGAGTATGCAGTCAGTACGTGGAATGTACTGAGTATGCAAGGTAAGTAAAACCGCTAAGTAAGTAAAATCAGAGATCATGCATAACATAAATATGTCATTATAAGAGTCTGAGAGTAGGGATTTCATTCTATTATCTGAAAACAGGACTTCAACCTAACTGAATATCATAACTGAATCAAATGACTCAAAGCTGAAAATGATAATGATAAGTAAAACTGAACATTTGGGTCAAACCTATTGAAAACATATTAACATAACTGATGAACATGCATAACTGAAATCATGAGGAATAATAGGAGACTCATCATATAACTGAAATTACCACGATAGAGCTTACGTGGTCCCGACTATTTCACTCAAGTGGGCAAAGTCGTCCAATGCTTTGCCATGGCTAAGGACGATACCATGATGTAGATATAAAGATGAAGGACCCTTGGAGGTAGGGGAAGCTCACGAGGGAGGTCCCAAATAATTTGAACATACCTTTGTTGGCACGTAGTTCTGAGGCATAAGATTGACTGACCCTTAGCCTACTCGGTGCTAGACACTACTCCCAAAAATATGCATATGCTCTCCATTTTTTTTCAATGAAGCTGAACATCATCTAGTGATCAAGCTGAATCATAACATACATGCATAGTCTGAAATCATAACATGAGGAGCCTTGGTCTCAAACTATACCGCATGATGAACAAGAGTGGGAGTCTAGACTCTGAAACCATATGGTAAGCTAATAACATGAAATTTGGATATGTCATGAGACACTTGATCATATGTCTTTCCCAATACTTAAACATGCTTGAAATACACCTTGATTACTCAAAACATGAATATAGGCATGGGTAATTCGAAATCGTACTTTTATCGTGAACATCTCATCATAACTAGAAGCATGTATCATAATATCATCTTCTTATGAACCTCCATAGATGGGCATCTTATTTGTAAAGCTTTGAAATCATAATTTGTAATTGAAAATATTATAAAACAGGCTCATAAATCACAATTCAACGTTTAAAACATGCATAGAGAATACCCATGATAGATACTTAGAGAATTCACAAGTTGGGTTAAAACCCCATAGATTTATCAACTTAGAAATCACATGAAATTGAAGAGGGATTGGGCATGGGAGTGGATGGATACACCCATTATTAACCCTACATACCTGGGAGAATCTAATTTCACAACCCTCTTGAGAGAGCAAAGGAATTTTGGGAAGAACTTGATGAATCTAAGCTTGATCACCTTTATGATCTTCTAGGATTGCATGCATGGAGGGGAATAGGCTTAGAATGAGTTAAACTCTCTTAAAATACACCTATCTAAGGTTAAAATGACATATTTTAGGTCTTAGGAACATAAGAATTATGGAAAAGCCCTTAATAAATTTGTATAAAAATACACAGTGCCAGTTCCATCGAGGGACTGGACGAATGTCTCCAATACCACGACTTGTGGTCTGCTTCTCGTGACCAGCACTGGCAACTTATCTCTGAGGTTCACCATGAGGGACACCACGACTCATGGTGTACCCAATGAATCGTGGTGACTGAGTCATGATAAACACTGGCAGTAATTAATCCTTCAAGCCCAGACCACGAGTAACCTAGTGACTCGTGGCCTCACCTATGGTCAACCCTAAATCCAAATATCCAACCAAGTTTACCCTTTACTCCATGAGTCACCTAATGACGCGTGGTGAACCTCACGGGTCACTGGATGACTCGTACTATGACCTGGTGCAGAAAATTATATTTTCTCTATTTCAACCCTCGAGTCTGATCTTAGGGCTTTCGAGGTATTATAGTTTTCCAATATTCTTAGAGATTCATTCTATTATTCTTGGATTGTTCTTAGTTGAATTTTTGAAATAATCAAGTAGGTTTTATTTCAATCATCATTGTAAGTTTCTAATTATGTTCTTGTCTATGAATTCTAATTCTTCTCTTACAACCATGAGAGGCTAAAATATCCATAACTAGGATTGTGGGAACCACGATGAATAAACCAACTAGGGTTTGCACAAAGGGATTCTAAACCAATATGGATGCTTGTATTATCATCTTTTCATCTTAAACATTTCTTAATGGAGTGCAATGTTAGGACTTTCACGAATTCTCTACTTTCCTAAACCTAGAGAGGTAGAGATTAAGAAAAGAGAAGAACAACAAAGCCTTAAACTTTTTGGTTCATTGTATAACTTGATCTGCGGTCGCAGAATAGTTAATTTGGAATAAATTGATAACAGTTAAAGTGAAATCGCTCATGAGACCTAATCTGGTAATTAAGTATAGTCATCCAATAAGGACGAATCAGTTGTTTGGATGAACCTGTGTTTTCAATTCTACAAGCTAAGTAATGGAATAAATCTCAAGTGTAAAACTTGAAGTAGTTATAAATCCATGGGGAACACCTCCCAATTTAATTGCATAAATTTGACAACAACTTCAATTTACAATACTCTTACTCAATTGCTTCATTAAAACCCCCCATTAGAAACTAAATGCATAAAAAGTGTAAATACTAGCATTATTCTACATCTTGACCATATTTCCTGTGGGATCAACTCGAACATTTGTTTGGTACTTTATTGACAACGTCCCCGTGTGATTTGATTATTATCAAAGGCTACAAATAATGCCTCTACTTGTCGTTCGTCTTGTTTAGCATAAATGATACGGGAAAGTTTTCATTTATTCCAAGATAAGCATAGTTCAAATGAGCGGGAAACAATTTGAGTTCCAACACCGAAGGTTCAAAGATTGATGGCTGCAATGGAGGAGTTTGCCGATTTTTAAATCAAGGTCAAGCTTCTTCGACTAGCAAGAATAGGACCCTAGTCTTGCCAAAGTGTGACTCACTTCCTCCAACTCCTTAATGCACTCTCTATCATAATTCAACAAAACAACCTCTAACGATACGTCCAAGGGCATCATACCACAACCTTGTTCCATGTTCTCTTCATCAACTCTTTCCTTCGTAGCGTCAAGAGTCTTGCAACCCCGTGTTTTATTATCCCTATAACATCCAACACTATAAGGGCATGTAGTGACCATTCTATAAAGTGACCTCTCCATATCTACCCTCACTCCCGACTCCAATTTAGATGCCAAGTAACTCATCTTCTCTTCAAGTTGCTTAATGGAGATCGCATTTGATTTTACGATTCACGTGAGGGTTCATAAATCTTATTTTAACACTTGGACTCCCTCATTAGTGGAGGCCACTCGTTCCTACACCTATTCAAGCATGATTTCAATTCTTGAACGTAAGGGGTCATCTCTCTCTATTCTTCCCAAGTCGTCTCCGTGATCATGGTTCCAACCTTGATTCCTATATCCCCTTCCCCAAGAGCCTTGGGTTGCTTCTTGACGATGATGCTGGGAACCCATTGATGTCTCCTAAGCACACGCAAGTCACATGGTCGTTAAGTAATATAGGAAAGTGAAGTCCCAATTATCGACCCTCAAAGACTTGTCAGATTAATCATTTAAGGTTAATACCTTATTTCACTACTCTAATAAACACTAATAAAAATGGGGAATGGGTTTGGGAACTATACTACTAAACTAGAAATGTAAATTAACTAATGAACGAAAATCATTTACAAAGTTTTTGTACTTCAAATAATGATGAGAATGGCACTTTCGCTTTAGGTTGAGTTTTTAAGACGTGAATATGCTATATTAATTCTTCCTAATATTGCTAGTTTCAAGTTACTATCCCATTTCTTGACATTCTCCCTAACATCGAAGAACTATCCCATGAACCCTAACGCCTATATCCCTATGGTCGTAGGAGAAGCATGAGTCGATGGTTGTGGCTACTTGTATTCAACTAAACAAGGTTGAAGGATATATTCCTATCCTCAACAACGACTTCTATCTTGAGCTCAGTCAAAAAAGAGTCTCTGCATACGTGTTCTATCCTTACTTTTAACTCTTTTAGTTCCCTCTCCCGAGTTCAACCAAAAGTCAATAGATTTATTTGAAAGGTGATCAATCTAATGAATAAGCAATTAACATAAGTAAGAATAAACAACCTTTAAGAAGAATCAACACTAGAATAAACAAACTATCAAGCGCCAACCATTAACTATGGACAAAACCCTAGAATAGGAGTTTGGCAACTCAAGTTCAAGTGGAAAAAAATTGACATAATCATCATTTGAAATGTAAACGATAAAGAAAAGAAGAAAAACCTAAGTAATGAACTTCTTTTCTATCCACCCAAAAGTTGTGTACAATGATCAATATGATCAAAAATATAATGTGAGATAGCTAACAAATGACCTATATATTATATCTATAAGCAAGGCCTCAAATGATGCTTTTTCTGTCAAGTAATTAGCTTCAAAATTAGATAAATCCATTGCAAAATGGGTCTGGCGTGCCGCACCATACAGTGCGCCAGATTTGGCTTCGAATTCTTCTAAGTTTTGCTCCGGGCACCCCATGCCAGCCATGCACCAAGATATTAGTCAAATTTCTGAGCCTCTGGACCCTTCTAGCGCACCACGCCACTCAAAGCACCAGAGTGTTGGAAAAAATTTCTAAGTCTAGAATGCTCCTAGCGCACCATGAAACTTGATTTGGGCATAAATACATGTCGAAGTGATATTTTATAACTTAATTAAGTCATGTTTGCCAATTAAATTAATTACATTCTCATGTGATTTTGAATATTTTTGGGTATGCACTAACCAACATGATTAGTCCTTGTTTTGTAGGTGTAAAAATTCATATGAGGGACTAAACAATGATGGTTGAAGCAAAGGAATAAAGTTCGTCTTGGATTGAAAAAGAAGGCAACATGGCATGCAAAAAGGAAGGCTGGCCGCGCTAGGCAGCGTGCCACGCTTTGCGTGTGCAGCGCCCAGCGCCGTTCCACGCCAAGGATGCGCGCGCGAGGAGTGTTAATCCAGTGGCCCTACGCGATGGAAATGTGCCACGGTAGGCACAAGGCGCGACTAGAAGCATGCCACATCGCGTGACGCGCTGGGGCTTCACACAAGACCTACCTAGAGGACACTATCCAGTGGCCATACGCGATACGGGATGCTACTGTGCGATGGGCAGCGTGGAACGGAGGCAGTCCATGGCCGGCCAAAATTTCACTTTTCCCAGTTACTATAAATTAAAACCTTAGCTCCAAAAATTATTTATCACCAAAATATCTTTGGGAAACCATAAAGGAGAGAAGGGAGAAGTGAAGAACTCTAGCTAGGGTTCATTGTTTTGCCTTCTCTTTTAATGATTCTTGTAAGTACGTTGCTCTAATTATGTTTTTGAGTATTTGTACGAACATGAGTGGCTAAAACCTTTTCTCTAGGGTTGAGGCTACATATTATGATTGTAATTGCATGAATTCCTCATTGGTTTGAGTTTTAGTTGTTGTTTTGTCTTACATTCTTCATTATTGTTGTTTTTATGCTTGATCACCATGAAAAAAATTGCGTTAAGCTTAGGTAAAAGCTCAAAATAGTAACCCTAGGCTAGAAAATAAGAATGTAGAGAGCAGGTTCTTACCTTTACGATAAGATTGCTTGGTTACTAAAACGGGATGAGCTAGACACCGACTTAGAATTGTCGCATCACCACTTGTAGAAGTAGTTGTGGAACTAAGTCGGGTTAAATGATTAGAGGTACGAAAGTCCATAATCAAGGGAACAAACTCAGCAAACCACATCCATGTATTTAAATTGCTCACAAATTAGGACGTCACACCCCCGCTCAACGACGGGGTGTGAGACTATTTTGTCGTGTTTAGAGGCTCGAAAGACCATGAACTATAGCATTTTAATTATGTGAGAACAACAACTGAAGTTTTCATGCTCAAACCATCATGAATTCTAGCATTGCATGATTATTAGGCCTTAACTCTAGTTGCTTCTTATATCGTTTCTCGAGTATTTTGTGATCACCCTTAGACTTAATTAGAATTTACTGAAAATTTCTATAATCAACACTTTTGAAGGTTAATTTTACACTTGAACTTGAATATTTGCTGAATTGGTCCAGTCCCTGTGGGTTTGATATCTTGCTCTGAAAAAGGACCACTGTATTACTTGTACGACCGCGTACGCTTGCGTATGCGCTGGAGCGCAAATAAGTTATTGTCGTCGCTGCCGGGAACTGGTGAAATTGGTGAATTTCTTGTCTTTTGTGTTGATGTAGAATTTTCTAAGTGTTGAAAAAAAATCATTTTGTAAATTCTGTTATTTTTATTTTTTTAGCTTGATACCCTTCTTGACATGACATTATGGAGTACAAATGGGTTGAATGGTGGATACTCCTATGTCAATAATTCTTGTTTAAATTGTGGAGGACTCCACTTGTGGCAACATTGTGCAACTTGCAGTATATGTGGTGGTCAGGATGGCTATTGGAATAGTTGTCCAAATTCATATTCCCCTACCCCAAGCCCCTATTATGATCCTTCTGTTGTTTTTGATGAATACAGGAATGATGTAGAGGAGGACTTAGAACACCAAGTTCAGATTGAAAATATGTTAAAACAGGTCCTTGAGCAGACAGAAGCGATGAGGGAGTAGATGGAAGTATTAGCAGTTCAGACCAAGGAAAATGGTGAGGCCTTATAAATGATAAGCACCAAGTTCACGGAGATGATGGCTGAGGCTGAAGCTTTCTTTGATTTGCAAGTGACGGTCTTAGCTAATACTCAAGAGGGACTGCAAGAAGAAGAAAAGGGTGAGTGCTTAGAATAAGCTCAACAGTTAGAAGCTCCTAAGAGTCTCTGTGATGGTCTCACACACATGGACAATCCATTCATGAAAGGAGAGATAGAGTTCCAACCTTTTGACATTCATGTGGAGTCAGATGTTGAAGTGGAGAAGGTGTACACAAGTAAGTAGGTCAAGCACAATGCAGTTTAAGAGTTGAGGTGTATTGTACCCAACTCGAAGCATTTCTCGACATTAAGTTTGGATGACAACCTAGAAATACAGTCTTCAAAGCTTGTAGAGAAAGGTCTAGAGGAGGAACAAGCTCCGTATATTTTGAAATTTGCTGATTTTGAGAGACAAAATGGCTTCACTTACGTAAGGGCCAATAAGTGCCATAGGTGACATCTACTTCTTGGTCCTTTCATTTTTTCACCACCACCCATGGAGAATGAGAGGAAACTAGAGAAGAAATTAGGGGTGAGATTATATCGTCAAAGTTGAGGAAAAAGTGGTGAAACTTGATGCATCGTGCCGCGACGTAAAATAAGGCGCGTCTTGGAAGGAAACCCAAGAGTACTACAGGTACAATTTCTCTTTCTCTATTTGTATTTTGTTTATCTTCACTTATTGTTTTTGTTTTTGTTGGTGTGACTTAAGCACAGATTGAGGGGAAGTCTGATTACCCATAGAAAAGGAAGCTAAGGAGCATGTCAAAGCGCAAGTGCGTGGTTGAGGATCCCCAAGATGAAAAATGGACAACGCCTGCTGCTAGCTAGGTCTAGAGGCCTCAGGAAGTATCTCTCGCCTTTAGTCTTTCTTTTAAATTATGATTTGGGGACATAGCATAAATTAAGTGTGGGGTGAGGGAAATTTCAGAATTTTGTGCTAAGTTATTTCGCGTGAATGTGTGTTAGGTGTAATGTTTTTGTTGAAAAAATTTGAATTGAGCACAGTTCACCCACCCTTTGGTTTTTCTTTTTGGTTCTTTTCCGAAGGGGGGAACTTTGAATTGAGAAATAAAAATTTTCATTTTTTTGTACATAACATTTTAGTCATAGTTAGGGACTTTTCCTGATGATGGATGGATGACAATTGTCTTGAGGGAAAATTAGTTAATAGGTTTTTATTTTTGAACTCGTAGCTGATTGATGGCTTGATGTTCTTGTTATGTGCTATACATTATTGTGAGATGAAAGTGTTGTAAATTTTGAAGCATGTGAGCAGTTGTATAACTCTGTTTGAGACACTTAAACTCTTGAATATGACTCAATGTGCTTAAAGCTGAATTTTGCATTATTGTGATTAGTTGAGTTAAGAGTCTGCTAAATTTATCTTGAATTGAGCATGTGATGAGAGTGTAAGGTTTTTGAATATTCCATGCTATTGTGTTGTGTCTAGAACTTTCCTGGTGTGTATGCAAAGCGAAATGAGGGATGTAAATTGTAGGAGATAATTTAGGCATTTCTTTGAATGAGCCTAATTTTTATCCCTTGTGTTACCTACCTTGATTGTCTGATCCTAGTTAGCCCCATTGAGCCTTTAGCCTATTCTTTTCTATACATACAATGAGTTTAATCTTTTCTTTTCATTATCCTTGAATTTGATCCAAAACTCCTAAGCGCTTAAGTGAAAATGCAAAAAAAGTTAAGGAATAAGGAGTTGGGAAGAAGAAAGAACTGAGTAGTTGTGCAAGTTAAAGAAAAGACTAGAGGTGCACTTGTTTAAGAATGAATAAGAGTTAGAAGGGAGTAGAAGAAGAAAAGCGCAAAGAAAAATTGCTTAAGTACTCCTTACTAATAGTTGAAGTGTGCCTAATGAAATGGGAAAACAAAAGAGGAAAATGGGAGAGAAAAGAATAAAGGTGAAGTAAGAGGATAGGAATTCCGAAGGAAAGGGTGATGTATTAAAAGTGCTTAGGGAAGATAGTCACTATTACGAGCCATAATAGTACCTACCCGCTTTTATCTTACATTATAACCCATTAAGTTCTACTTGATCTTACTTTCGAACATTCTTAAATTAGTGGAGTAAAAAACTAAAGGCAAGCTTATGGGTCAATAAACGTGGCATGTGAATTCTTTGTGAGAGTGAGCTTATCTTTTATGCATAGACCCATACATGTTCTAAATTTGAAAAATCGTGAGTGAGAAATGCGTAACTCTCTTGTTGTGAGGGCACATGTTTAATGAAGAATAAAATTCATGTCAGATTTCTTGACCAGTTGATTTGCAGGAATTTGTTGAGATTGAGAGTTATTCTTGAGGCTAGGAAGTCTTTGTGTAGTTATATTTGATTTTAATGGTTAAATCTTGCATGCTCTATTTTTAACTTTCCATATAAAACAATCGGTGTGGCTTTAGCTTGAATTATCTTGCTTCAATTAGCTATGTGTGATTCTTCATGTGCATGAGATGTAAAAGAGTTGCTCAAGGGTGAACAAGGCTTTAAGTGTGGGGTATGATCTTGGGCATAATTATGTGCCCAAGTGCTATTTTATAACTTATTAAGTCATATTTGTCAATTAAATTAATTACATTCTCATGTGATTTTGAATATTTTTAAGTATGCACTAACCAACATGATTAGTCCTTCTTTTGTAGGTGCAAAATGCGTATGAGGGACTAAACAATAATGGTTGAAGCAAAGGAATGGAGTTCGGCTTGAATTGCAAAAGAAGGAAACATGGCAGGCTAAAGGGAAGGCTGGTCGCGCTAGGCAGCGTGCCACGCTGTGCATGTGTCGTGCCCAGTGTTGTGCCACGCCAAGGATGTGCATGCGAGGAGTGTCAATCCAGTGGCTTTGCGCGATGGAAACGTGCCATGGAAGGCACAAGGTGCGACCAGCAGCGTGCCACGCTGGGCGACACGCAAAGGGCCTCGCACAAGACCTGCCAAGAGGACACTATCCAGTGGGCATACGCGACAGGCCCGTGCCATGGAACTGCTGCTGTGCGATGGGCAGCGTGGCACAGAGGCAGTCCATGGTCGGCCAAAATTTCACTTTTCCCACTTACTATAAATTAAAACCTTAGCTCCACAAATCATTTATCACGAAATATCTTTGGAAAACCGTAAAGGAGCGAAGGGAGAAGTGAAGAACTCTACCTAGCGTTGATTGTTTTGCCTTCTCTTATAATTATTATTGTAAGTATGTTACTATAATTATGTTTCTGAGTATTTTTATGAATATGAGTGGAAAAAATCCTTCCTCTAGGGTTGAGGCTATGTAATATGATTGTAATTGCATAAATTCTTCATTGGTTTGAGCGTTAGTTGTTGTTTTGTCATACATTCTTCATTATTGTTGTTTTTATGCTTGATCACCATGAAAACAAATGCATTAAGCTTAGGTAAAAGCTTTAAAGAGTAACCCTAGGCTAGAATATGAGAATGTAGGGAGCTAGTTCTTACCTTTACGATATGATTCGTGGTTAGAATAGAAATTATACCTAATTTGCCTTGTTTGGTTACTAAAACGGGATGAGCTATGATCTTGGGCATATTTACATGCCCAAATACTATTTTATACCCATGTTGTACCTTAATTTAAGAACAATCTCATGTATTTTGTGTAATTTGTAGCCATGGACTAACAAATATGATTAACTCTTTTTGTAGGTTGAAATTGCCAATGTATAGACCACAATGTGAAGATAATGGTCCTAATCTTGAAGATAAATTTTAAGGGACAGATTATGGACGATGAGACAAGCTAAAAAGGACATTTGGAGTTAATTCTGTGCCATGGAGAAGCATTGGGTCATTCAACAATGTGCCACGGAGCAAAGAATTAATTTATATATGAAGGGGATACCAAATAGTGAGCCTGCGCTATTACTCCGTGTCACGGAGCCTGATCTCCGCGTTAAGCTCCATGCACGAAGGAAAATCTCCGCGATGGGCAGCGTGCCACAGAGTTGTTTCCCCACAGGCCAAATTTTGCATTTGTCCAACTTATTATAAATTGAACCCTTAGCTCCTAAAATCATTTTTCACAAAATATCTTTGGAAAACCGTAAAGGAGCGAAGGGAGAAAGGAAGAAGTCTACCTAGGGATCATTATATTTCATTCTCTTTTCTTCATTCTTGTAAGTACTTTACTTTAATCATGTTTTTGAGTATTCGTACGAACATGAGTGGCTAAAATCCTTCCTCTAGGGTTGAGGCTACGTAAGATGATTGTAAATGGATGAATTCGGCGTTGGTTTGAGTTTTAGTTGTTGTTTTGTCTTACATTCTTTATTATTAATATTTTTTATCACGATGAAAACAAATGCATTAAGCTTAGATAAAAGCTTGAAAGAGTAACCCTAGGCTAGAACATGAGAATGCAAGGGGCAAGTTCTTGCTTTTACGATAAGATTCGTAATTAGGATAGAAATTATACCTAATTTGTCTTTCTTGGCTTCTTAAACGGGAAGAGTTAGACATCGACTTAGAATTATCACATCACCACTCCAAGAAGTAGTTGTGAAGCTAAGTTCAGTTAAATGATTAGAGGTACGAAAGTCCATAATCAAGGTGCAAACTCCGTAAACCACATCCAGGTAATTAAATTGCTCACGAATTAGGACGTCACATCCCCACTCAACAATGTAGGTGTGAGACTAGTTTGTCATGTTTAGAGGCTCGAAAGACCACGAACATAGCATTTTAATTACGTGAGACAACAACTGAAGTTTTCATACTCAACCCATTGTGAATTGTAGCATTGCATGATTATGGGGCCTTAACTCTAGTTGCTTCTTATATCGTTTCTCGAGTATTTTGTGATCACCCCTAGATTTAATTATAATTTCCCGAAAACTTATATAATCAACACTTCTGAAGGTTAATCTTACAACTTAAATTGAATATTCTCTTAATTGGTGCAATCCCTGTGGGTTCAACATCCGTCTCTTAAAATGGGACACTTTATTACTTGCATGACTGTGTACACTTGCGAGTGCGTTGGCGCGCAAACAAGTTTTTGGCGTCGTTTCCGGGGACTGGCGAAGTTTAGTGAATTTTTTTGTTTTTGTGTGATTTTTAATTTCCTTAAGTTTTGAAAAACTTGGTCTTAGTCTGCTATATTGTAGGTGACAGGTTGTCCTTGCAAAGCTGGAAAGAAATAGAGTGCTGGTGGAATCATTGTTGAAACTTGAACGACAATTGCATTTGCTCAGGAGGGAAGCTCTAGAGTGAAAGTTGTTAAGATTACAAGAGCAATTGCAAAAACATCCACCAGCATGTCAAGAAGAGTTGTTACCTGACCAAATGGCAGCCTAACTAGTTCGCGAAGTGGCAATCCCACTAGCGACAAATGTGACCTCTAGTAACCGCAAACCAGAGCCCGGAGGGAACTTTGAATTGAAATAGAATATGGTGCAGCTATTACATTCGAGTGTCCAGTTCACTGAGATGAATCATGAGGACCCACAGAAGCACTTACAGAACTTCTTGGAGATCAGTGATACCTTTGTCCCCACCGGAGTGTCAACTAATTATGTCTGACTCACACTCTTCCCATTTTCATTATTGGGAGAGGCAAAGAGGTGGTTAAAGGTTGAGCCACCTAATTAAATTACTTATTCGGACTACTTAGAAAAGAAGTTCCTCATCAGAATCTTTCCTTCAAGCAAGACTGCCAAACTCAGGAGTGAAATATTCAGCCTCAAGAAGAGGCCGAAGGAGAACATGTATTTGGCTTGGGACAGATTCAAGTCACTATTGAGAGACTGCCCCCATCACCAGCAGTCTAATGAAGTGCTAGCCCATACCTTTGTGGAAAGTCTAGACCCACACACCAAAATTTTACTAGACTCAGCATCGGGTGGGCAAGCATTGGAGAAGACTTATGATGAGCTATACACTTTGTTGAACAGGATTACTCAGGGGAATCCAGAGTGGCACAACGATTCATCTAGAGGGGTAGGAAAGACAAAAACAAGGTTGATAGAGGTGGATGGTGTAAATTCCTTAGCGGCACAGCTAGCATATTTCAACATCAGATGATGACTCAGTTCAATAAACTGAGTATGAACCAACAGCAGGGACAGGTGAATGTAGTTCAGCAGGCTCCTAGTTGGTGTGAAATCTACGGTTATAATAGGCACAATGTAGAATCTTCTGGGGCCAATCCTGAATCGGTCAATTTTGTTGGGAATGTTCAGAGAAACAATCAGAATTTTGGGAACAATTACCACAAGAATTGGCAGAGCCACCCGAATTTTTCTTGGGGTGGAAATCAAAGTCAAAGCTACCAGAAACCTCAGCAGAAAAAGAGGCAGAATGGTGGCCAGTCGAGCAGCAACATTGAGGAGATGTTGCAAACGATTATGGCAACACAGACCCAATTAGCAGTGAATCAGGCGAGGATGGCATCAGATTTTAAAAATCAGCAGTTGACCACTCGCAATCTAGAGAAGCAGATGGGTCAAATAGTAGCTACTCAGCACACCAAACCTCAGGGAGGGTTACCTAGTGACACAGATACAAACCCCCAACAAGTCAATGCCATCAGTCTGAGGAGTGGCAGGCAATTGGCTGATACACCGCCGAAGGAAAAGAAAAATGAGGTGCACCCGGAGTTTGTTATAAAGGGCCACCGACTGACAAGGGTGATAATCAGAGTGTTGTGCAACAAAATGCACAATCATCATTGCAGCCAGCACAGAGACCACCACCACCTTTCCCGCAAAGACTGAAAAATAGCAAAGAGGAGGAATGCTTTAAAAAGTTCATTGATATTTTCAAAGAACTTCACATAAATTTGCCTTTTCTTGATGTTTTGCAGGGAATGCTCAAGTATGCTAAGTACATGAAAGATGTGATGGCCAACAAAGTCAAATGGTGGATGTTCAGATAGTGGCACTGACTGAGGAGTCCAGCCACAAGGTAATGAGCAAGATACCAAAAAAGCTCAAAGACCTAAGGATTTTTACCCTTGCCATACAAATTTATAAAGCTGAGGTGATAAGAGCTCTATGTGATTTAGGGGAAACAAGTAATTTAATGCCCCCTATCTTTATTTAACACTTTGGGGTTGGGTCAACCGAGGAGAACACGAATGATGCTGCAGCTGGCAGACAAGTCTCAAGTGGCACCAGAGGGGATAATCGAGGACCTTCTCATCAAAGTGGGTAACTTCGTTATACCCGCTGACTTCATCATACTTGATTTTAAAGTTGATGACAAGGTACCCCTGATCTTGGGACGGCCATTTTTGTCCACTGGAGGAGAAATTATTAATGTAAGAGCAGGAACCCTAAAAATGAGGGTCGATGATGAAGAAGAACTATTTCGGGTCTACTAAGAGATCAAACCACCCACACACTATAGAGACCTTTATAAGGTCAGTGTGTTGTTAGAGGCTAAGTGTGGGGTAGAAAATTCCATAGATCCACGGCCGCAGGAGATGATCACTTTTCAACCCAAATCTGATGTAGGGCTTCATCTAGAGAAGGAGTTAGAGCAAGAGAGGGACAGAGTAGAGGTTGTTCCCTCAAAAAAAAGAGAAGAAGATGGTTCTCGAAAGGGAAAACTTGTTTGAGGATGTCCTAAGAAGGATAGCCCACGTCATGTCGCAACATAAAATCAGGCGCTTCTTGGGAGGCAACCCAAGTGTACCATAGGTATAATTTTATTTTATCTTTTATGTTGATTTTGTGTATTTTCACTTTTTGTTATTTTTAGTGGTGAATTAAGCATAGATTAAGGGGAAGTTTGAGTACCCTTGGAAGAGGAAGCTAAGGAGCATGAAAGAGGAAAAGTTTGGGATCGATAACTTACCTGTACAAAAATGAAGAAAAACATGCTGTTACCTAGGCCTAGAGGCCTCAAGGAGTATTTTGTGAGGGAAATTTCAAAATTTTGCGCTTAATTATTTTGGGTGGAATTAATGCTTTGTAAGGTGTTGTTGGATGAAAAAAGTTGAGTTGAGCATGATTCACCCACCTGTTGGTTTTTCTTTTCGGTTCTTTCCGGGGGGGAGGGGGGCATTTTGAATCGTTCAATAAAATTTTTATTTGTCTGTACATAGATATTTTAGTCATAGTTAGGGACTATTCCCGACAATAGATGGATGACGACCGTCTTGAGGGAAAATTAGTCAATAGGTTTTTATTTTAGAAACCATAGTTGATTGATGGCTTGATGTTCTTGTTATGTGCTATGTATGATTGTGAGATGCAACTGTTGTAAATTTTGAAGCATGTAAGCAGTTGTATAACTCTATTTGAAACACCTAAGCTCTCAAATGACACTCAATGTGTTTGAAGCTGAATTTTGCATTCTTGTAATTATCTGAGTTAAGAGTCGGCGGAATTTGTCTTGAACTGAGCATGTGATGTGTATGTAAAGTTTTTGAATATTCCATGTTATTGTGTAGTGTTTAAAACTTTTCTGGTGTGTATATAAAGCGAAATGAAGGATGTAGATTGTAGGAGATGATTTAGGCATTTCTTTGAATGAGCCTAATTTTTGGTCCCTCGCTTTACCTACCTTGAATGTCTGATCCTAGTTAGCCCCATTGAGCCTTTATCCTATTCTTTGATAGCTGCAACATAAGCTTAACCCTTTTCTTTCAATATCCTTGAAGTTGATCCAAAACTCCTAAGCGCTTAAGTGAAAAATCCAAAAGAGTAAAGGAGTGAGAATTGTGAAAAAGAAGGAAAAATAACGGTCGGGGGAGTTGAGGAAAAGATTAGAGGTGCACTTGTTTGAAAATGCATAAGTATTGGTAGGGAGTAAGAGAACAAAAGAATGAAAAAGTTGCTTAAGTACTCCTTACTAATAAGCTAAGTGTGCTTAAATAAATGGGGAAACAAAAGAGGAAATTTATAAGTGATAAGAATAAAGGTGAAGTAAGAGAAGAGATGTCCATAATGAAAGTGTGATGTATTAAAAGTGCTTGGGGAAGATAGCCACTGTTACTGGCCAGAACAGTACCTACCCGTCCCTTAGCTTACATTACAACCTGATAAGTCCTACTTGATCTTAATTTCAAACATTCCTAAATTAGAGGAGTTATACACTAAAGGCATGCTTATGGGTCAATACATGATGCATGTGAATTCTTTTTGAGAGTGAGTTGAATGCTTATTCATATACCTATACATGTTATAATTGGAAAACTTGCGAGTAAAAAAATGGGTATCTCTCTTGTTGTGAGGGCATGTTTGAGAAAAGATAGAATTCATGTTGGACTTCTTGATTAGCTAATGTGCATGAGTTTTAAGTGGTTGTAGAGTCGATTCTTCAGGCTAGGAGGTCTTAAC
>JACEIK010000491.1:222154-239111 GCA_018107945.1 Datura stramonium | reverse complement strand
GTAGCCTTAATTTGAGTAGTCTTGCATCAACTGGTAATTTGTGAGTCTTCCTTGTGTTCAAGGACGCTTAAGGCTTTAAGTGTGGGGTAGTGATCTTGGGCATATTTACATGCCCAAATACTATTTTATACCCATGTTGTACCTTAATTTAAGAATAATTTCATGTATTTTGTGTAATTTGTGGCCATGGACTAACAAATATGATTATCTCTTTTTGTAGGTTGAAATTGCCAATGTATAGAGCTCAATGTAAAGATAATGGTCCTAATCTTGAAGATAAATGTTAAGGGATGGATTATGGATAATGAGACAAGATAAAAAGGACATTTGGTGTCAATTTCGTGCCACATAGAAGCATTGGGGCGTTCAACAACGTGCCACGGAGCAAAGAATTAATTTATATAAGCAGGGGCTACCAACCAATGAGCTTGCGCGATTGCTCCGTGTCACAGAGCCTGATCTCCACGTTAAGCTCTGTGCCACGGAGCCAAATCTCCGCGATGGGCAGCGTGCCAGAGCTACTTCACCACAGGCCAAAATTTTAATTTTTCCAACTTATTATAAATTAAACCCTTAGCTCCTAAAATCATTTATCACGAAATATCTTTGAGAAACCGTAAAGGAGCGAAGGCAGAAAGGAAGAACTCTGCCTAGGGTTCATTATATTTCATTCTCTTTTAATAATTCTTGTAAGTACTTTACTTTAATCATGTTTTTGAGTATTCGTACGAACATGAGTGGTTAATACCCTTCCTCTAGGGTTGAGGATGCATAAGATAAGTGTAAATGCATGAATTCGTCATTGGTTTGAGTTTTAGTTGTTGTTTTGTCTTACATTCTTTATTATTAATGTTTTACGCTTGATCACCATGAAAACAAACGGCTTATGCTTAGGTAAAAGCTCGAAAGAGTAACCCTAGGCTAGAACATGAGAATGTAGGGGGCAAGTTCTTACTTTTACGATAGGATTCGCAATTAGGATAGAAATTATACCTAATTTTCCTTTCTTGGTTACTAAAACAGGAAGAGCTAGACACCGGCTTAGAATTATCACATCACCACTCGTAGAAGTAGTTGTGAAGCTAAGTTCGATTAAATGATTAGAGGTATGAAAGTCCATAATCAAGGGCGCAAACTACATAAACCACATCCATGTAATTAAATTGCTCACGAATTAGGACGTCACATCTCCGCTCAACGATATAGGTGTGAGACTAGTTTGTCGTGTTTATGGACTCGAAAGACCATGAACATAGCATTTTAATTACGTGAGATAACAACTGAAGTTTTCATACTCAACCCATTATGAATTGTAGCATTGCATGATTATGAGGCCTTAACTCTAGTTGCTTCTTATATCGTTTCTCGAGTATTTTATGATCACCCCTAGATTTAATTATAATTTCCTAAAAACTTCTATAATCAAAACTTCTGAAGGTTAATCTTACACTTGAACTTGAATATTCGCTTAATTGGTCTAGTCCTTGTGGGCTCGACATCCGACTCTTAAAAAGGTCCACTTTATTACTTGCACGGCCGCTTATGCTTGCGATTGCGATGGAGCGCAAACAAGCTAGACACCGACTTAGAATTGTCGCATTACCACTCGTAGAAGTAGTTGTGAAACTAAGTCCGGTTAAATGATTAGAAGTATGAAAGTCCATAATCAAGGGCACAAACTCCGTAAACCACCTATATGTATTTAAATTTCTCACAAATTAGGAGGTCACATCCCCGCTCAACGACGGAGGTGTGAGACTAGTTTGTCGTGTTTGGAGGCTCGAGAGACCATGAACAAAGAATTTTAATTATGTGAGACAACAACTATTGTTTTCATGCTCGAACCATCGTGAATTCTAGCATTGCATCATTATAAGGCCTTAACTCTAGTTGCTTCTTATATCATTTCTTGAGTATTTTGTGATCATCCCTTGACATAATTAGAATTTACCAAAAATTTCTATAATCAACACCTGTGAAGGTTAATTTTACACTTGAACTTAAATATTCGCTAAATTGGTCTAGTTCCTGTGGGTTCGATATCCGACTCTGAAAAAGGGCCAATGTATTACTTTTACGATCGCGTGCACTGGAGCACAAACACCACTCATCTTGCCAAGGTATTGATCAAATTTTCTTCTAAATTTAAGGACCTGGCCTGCCACTCCACCCATAGCACCAACTTTGGTGCATATTTCTCTGAGGGTTGGACTTGGCGCGCCACGACAACTATCTCACCAGGCCAATTTCCGCGAACTCTTCTTTCTCCACACCTTGGGTCATTTTTGAGTCCTTTTTCCATGGTTTCCTGCTCAAAATATCTAAAAATATTTGTTAGCTCACAAGACGCACATAAACATGAATTCATGCATTTCATAAGGATTATGAACTCAAAACAAGGTAAAAGATGGGAAAACATTGCAATGGGGCATAAGAATATGTCCAACATCACCGATACTTTGATTTGCCAATATATCTTCCTTCTCAATGTTGAGGAAATCAACACCATCTTCGAGCTTCTCCACCCAGTCAACCATCCCAGTATCATTTATGCTCCATGTTTTTGTGTCCATTTCTTTCCCAGTAAGCATTTCAGGGAGTTCCATTATGGCTGCTATTTTTCTATCTCACATTTTTCTTTTCCTCTCTTATTCTTGTATTAGGTTTGTGGAGGTGGCACCAGTTTCCTCCTCATCACCCCATGCATTCCATGCATAATTTTTCCTAGCTACCTTCTCAAGCAAGACCCTAGTGAACTCAAAGTATTGGTCTATTTGAGCCCCCCAGCTAAGTTATTTATGATGGTTTTGTTGTGAGAGCCTAAAGAATGATAAAAGTATTGGAGGAGCATGTTATCTGGGAGACCATGTGTTGGGCATTGTGCAACTTTTCTCTTGAATCTTGTCCACACTTCAGGCAAAGGTTCGCCCAATGCTTGCTCGAAACGGGTGATCTCATCTCGCAACTTCAGCATCCGGCAAGGAGGAAAAAAATTGTCAAGAAAAGCATCAACCAATTCACTCCACAAGGATATTGCCCCATTGGGAAGCTCTTCAAACCACATTGTAGCTTCTCCTGTCAAAGAGAAAGGGAATAGCCTCAACTGTAAAGCTTCTTGACTAACATTTTCCATAGTCAAGGATTGGTACACATCCACAAAAATTCTTTATGTGTCAATGAGCATCCTTGTTCTTGAGGCCCCTAAATAGACCCTTGATCTGTAAGAGATGAAGTATAGTGCTAGTTATATAGAAAACGACACCTCACTCCACTAGAGGTAGGTGAATAGCACATCTATCGCCATCATGATTCATCTTGTCACTCAGTAAATACACAAAACAAAGTAAAAATAACACAAGATGCAAAATAAGTTTGAATCGATAAACAATAAATCGAAACCGTATCTCAATCCCTGGCAATGGTGCCATTTTTTTATAATGCTCAATAAAACTTCCCCCTTTAAAGCGGGTGGCTACAGTTGTCGTCAAAAAACAAATTTCCAATGAGTATCGAGGTTGAATCCAATAAGGATTGAGGAGAGATTATCCAAAAATTATAAATTAACTCAAACTAGATAGCAGTATGTCTAAACAACATAATCTAAATATTTGGGGGTAAAGGAAGCAAGTATTGGTATCAATTTGTAAAACAAAGCAGGGACAAGCTACTTGTTGCAATCAATGAAAGCGACTAGGAGTGTGCATTTGATGTGGTGTCGACTTGATAGGTGTTGATTAAAATGCCTTAGATTCAAATAGAGCATGGAGAGAGTTGGTTATGGCTACATCCTATGTTTCTCAACCAAAAAAATTTATTTACCTTGGGTTATCTCAAACCCCAAAGACAATCAATAAATCAATCAACAAAGCTTGAGGAAGGGTTAAACTATCTCTAGTATTAACCCTTTAATGGAATATGAATATGTGTCTTCACTATCTCTAGCTCAAGCCCAAGCATCATGCACCTAATTCCTCACTATTGAATTCTCATCCAAACCTTACTTCCCTCTTTCAAGCGAAAGCAAGATAAGAAAGTTAAATAAATATTTGCAACCATCAATTATTGAAATAAAACTTGTTAGAAACTAATAGATCCATGCTTACTACTCAAATCTAAGAACAATTCATCAACACCCAATCAAATCTAGAAACCTATCATGCACACAAACCCATAGCAAGAAATTAAGCTACTCATAAGTAAAGAGAGAGAGATTATGCCCATAAGAAATTCCTCTAAATTCATCATGCTAAGTAAGTAATTTCAATCTTAAGGTCTACAACAATGTAATTCTTGCCCAATGGAAATTGAATAAGAAGAAAGTAATTGTACTCTACTATCTATCTCTATGAACAAAATCAATATCTCATTATTTGTATATACAATTCTGGGTAAAATCTCTAAAATTCCTTTTGCACAACTTTCCAAAATTTCCCTTGGAAGCTTCTTAGTTACAATTGTGCATTTCTGGATGATTTTTCCCTTGACAGCAGTATGGGTTACTTGCACGGAACCTGCATTTTGCAGGTGCCCATCTATGGCTCGCAAATCCTTCAGCAGGCTTAAAGAGTGTTCTTAGTAAGTCATCTGCAGTGGAACTTGAGTTCAACGGATGCCAATCTGTGGTTTGCATGTTCAATTCCATAAATCTTTTGGTTTCATCTGCATGGCACCTGTATTTTACAAGTGCCCATATACGGCACGCATGTCCCTTTTTCCTCCAGTAGATTTGTTTCAGTTTAATTCTTCCATTTTATTTGTCTAAGTCAAATGTCTGCATAAAATAAGAGAAAAGTCATAAAAATTCCTAATTTATGTGAAAACAAAGCAATAGAGCATGCATAAAAAGCCAAATGAGGTGGTAAATTACCAACTCATCGGGATGCTTCTTGTCTAATATAGGAGTCAAAATGATTAACTGGCTAAGGATGAATCAAAATTCGTGAGATGTGGTGACTTATTCATAGGCCAGGTTGCCTTTTTATACGAATTGGTGTGGCATAATCCAGTCCAGTTGGGTGGCGTATGGTGATCCTAGTTTCTAAAATCTAGCTTGGAAGTTGATCATCATCTATCTCAAATCCAATTTGTGTGTCAATTTTATGAACTGCTTAGTCTATTGGTTTTTCAACTTTTTGATACACCTTTGTATATAAATCCATCTCCATGTGTGAGACATCATCATGACGTGTTGCCACGACCTAAGCTGGGACCCTAGATCGAGACACGGGACCTAGAACCACGGATAGCTCCAATTAATCCATGGCATGTGCATAGCAACTCAAAAGCATACACTAAAATGGGAACTGATATCTTAAACATTAATAACTGGAAGTTTGAATAACATAAACATATATCAAACAATAACATCATAATGCTAAATCTCAAAGATGAACATACTAATCCATGTCTGAAAAGCCTTTACTATCTGATGAGATACTGGGACAAGACCCCCAACTATCTCCAAGACTAAAACAAAACTGACAAAACAAAAGAAAACTGATAAATGTCCTCGGATAATGAGGACTCACCCAAAGAAGGACTAAACGACACCGAGATGGGAGCGAGCTATCGGCGAGACTGAGCTGGATCACCTAAACTTGTATCATGAAATGATATAGCATCGAGTATGTAGTCAGTACTTGGATCGTACTAGGTATGTAAGGAAAGTAAACATGCTTAATAAATCATTAGTTGGAAAAATTCTTCTTAATCGAAATATCATGAGAGTAGAGACTGCATGTTAAGCTGTATCTGAAACATTCATAATCATAAGCTGGTTAACATAACAAAACATAATGACCCAAGATTTCTAAATAGAAATCATATGACTTGTCATAGTTGAGATCGTAAGTAAAAGCTCATAAATTAATCATTGGATCAAATCTATTGTAAAACATGCTATCATAATATATGAACATAAATAAGTGAAAGCACGAGGAAAATTGGAGACTCGTCATAACCGACACCATCATGATAGAGCTTACATGATGCCCCACTAACTTGCTCAAGTGGGAAAAGCCATCCTAAGCCTTTCCAAGGCAAAGAACGGTGGCGGTATGATATCACAGGTGTGCCCTCGCATGGGAGAAGCACTCTCTCAAGAGGCCCCAAATTATACCTACAGTGGCACGTAGTTTATGAGACCAGGGCCTTTGGACTACCTGGTCTACTCGATGCTAGACACTACTCCCAAAAATATTTATATATAGCTCATGAAGACATCTTTGGAGTCTCAACTCCAAAACATCTCAAATATAGCTTAAATCTGAATAATGGGGAGTCTTGACTCCAAATATCTCTGTAAAACTAATCTTGTAAGACTTGGCTAAATCATCATAAAATATACTTAACTTTACATTGTCTTTCCTAAATCATGAAACCATAAATACTTGAAATAGAATTTAAAATTCAAAATCATGAAATCATAAGTTGAGAATTCAAAAACATTCACGCACACTTTGATAATTCATCATACTTGAAATCATAGAGTCATAGCCTTGATCTTCATAAAACATACATAATAGGGCATAATTTCTAATAATTTAAAAATATGAATTTATAATGAAAGTGAGTATAAAATATACCCATTAGACTTAGAATATACATTAGAACATGAGGGGGTTTGACCCATAAATACATCATAGATAATTTTATAAAATTGGGTTAAAACCCTAGAAATGAATACACTTAAATCAAAACTTGAATTCATGAACTTGGGGAGGAATTTGGGCATGAGAGTGGAATAAAACTCTCATTCATAACCCTACATACCTAGGTAAACTGATTCTCAACTAGCCTTGAAAGCCCAAGAGGATTGGGAAAGAAATTGGGGAGAATTAGCTTGATCTTGAAGGGGAATCTCAATATCTTGCATTCATGGGGAGTATGATGACTTGATATATAAAACCTCTTAAAACACCATTTTTAGGACTTAAAATGATGTCAAGGATGTTAGGAGTTTAGGAATTACGGAAACACCCTTACCGATTCGACAGAAAATTGGACACTAATCATTTGGGAGCACGACGGGTTGTCCCCAGACCCGTTGCCAATGAAATTTCTTCTCATTATCGGATCCTTCTCATCCAATGGGAAAATTGAAGAGTCATTAGGGAAATTATGACTCATTTTCCCAAATCATTCGGAACAGTAGAAATCAACCCGTACTCCACCACTATCCACTTGACGGGTTGTCCAATGACTCGTCATCACAACTAACGGGTCTCTTAATGACTCGTCCTGACCCTCTGACTCTTAAGGCTTCCAAGAATTCCTTCCAGCCAACGAGACTCTTAACAACCTATTAGGTCACACCACGAGTCACTGGACGACTCTCTCTGTGACTTGATACAGATTTTCCTGCTTTCTCTATTTCAACCCTTGGGTTTGGTCATAGAGACTTTTGGGGTGTTACATTATCTTCCCCTTGGGAACATCCATCCTTGAATGTAGATTGAGCATACTGAAAGGCCGGGGAAATAACTGAAATCCTAAAACTAAACAACTAAAGCTGAAAATAGATAGAGTGACTGACTCTAGACTAATATACATGACTGAGTTGAATTCATGAAACATTCGCACATGCTATGACATGAAAGGAACTTAGAGACATGAACTTGACATGAAACTGAATAGAGTACTAAGGAGTAAACTAATGCCTTATGTTGGAACTAAGCTAGAAGGGAAAATATGCAGGTACCTAGCCATCATATCTTCTTCGACCTCTTATGTAGCTCCCCCAACAAGCTGATTCCTCCACAAAACCTTCACTAGAGTTACTTCATTGTTCCTCAACTTACGAACCTGATGATCAAGTATTTCAATCGAAACCTCCTCATAGGTAAGGATATCCTTCATACCTTTTCTCTCCTCCTGAACAACTAAGGTCGGGTTACCAATGCACTTCTTCAATGGAGATGCATGAAAAAATTGATATATCGAAAATAATTCCACTGGTAGCTCCAACTCATATGCCACCTTTCCAACTCGCCTCAGAATCCTATAAGGACCAACATATCGGAGATTGAGCTCGCCTTTCTTTTTGAACCTTATCACCCCTTTCATGAGTGACACCTTCAAAAATACCCAATCATCCACCTCAAACTCAATCTCTCCCTGTGTAACATCCGCATAAGATTTCTGACGACTCTAAGCTATTTTCATCCTTTCCCTAATAAGTTGAACTTTCTCCATATCCTCATGGACTGAATCTGGTCCAATCAATGAATCCTTACCTACCTCAAACCATCCAATAGGAGATCTACACCTCTACCCATAAAGAGCCTCAAACAGATCCATTTGAATGTTGGAATGATAATTGTTATTTTAGGTTAACTCGATGAGAGGCAAGTGATCATCCCAACTACACTTGCAATGAATCACACATGCTCTCAACATATCCTCAAGAGTCTGAATGGTCCTCTCAGCCTGAACATCTGTCAGTAGTGAAAAGTTGTACTAAGCTTTACCAGAGTATCAAGACCCTTCTGAAACAATCTCCAAAACTAAGAGTTAAACAGGGTACCCCTATATGAGATGATGGAAAAGGGAACTCCATGCAACCAATCTAACTCCTGAATATACAATCTAGCATAATCCTCGGCTGAATCAGTAGTTTTGACTGGTAAGAAGTGAGCTAATTTGGTCAACCTATGCACAATCACCCACATAGAGTCATACTATCGGCGGGTACGAGGAAATCCTATAATGAAGTCCATATTAATCTCCCTCCACTTCCAAGTAGGGATACTAATATCCTGAACCATAACCCCGGGTCTCTGATGCTCAACCTTCACCTGCTGGAAATTCGAACCTTGGCCACAAACTCTGCTATGTCCTTTTTCATACCATTCCACCAATAGACTTTTCGTAGATAATGATACATCTTGGTGGAACCTAGGTGGATAGAATATTGAGATCCATGTGCCTCACTCAATATCTGCTTTCTCAAGTCATTAATAGCTGGCACACACAATCATCCCTGATATCAGAGTACACCATCTCCCTTTGGGAGAAGACCTCCACTTTCTAATTATGACTACTTCCTTCAACTTTACCAAGATAGGATCCTCATCTTGTCTAGATTTAACTTCTATCACCAATGAGGATACCGACCCATTATGAACAATCACATTGCCACCCATTGAATCTGTCAGGCGAACCCCCAAACGAGCAAGCCTGTGGACATCCTTTGCTAAATCCTTTCTCTCATTCTCAGCATGAGACACGCTCTCCACAAACAACTTGCTAAGAGCATCCACCACTACATTGGCCTTGCCCCAATGATAAGGGACAATTATGTCATAATCCTTGAAAAGCTCTAGCCATCTTCTTTGCCGCAAATTCAAATCCTTCTAAGTGAACACATACTGAAGGCTCTTGTGGTCAGTAAACACATCCACATGCACCTTGTACAAGTAGTGTCTCCAAATCTTAAAGGCAAACACCATAGTTTCAAACTCAAGGTCATGCGTCGGATAATTCTTCTAATGACTCTTAAGTTGTCTAGAGGAATACGCCATGACCTTATCATACTGCATCAACACACAACCAAGACCAACCCTAAAGGCATCACAATACACAATGAAACCATTCGTTCCCTCCAGTAGGGTCAATACTGAGGCTGAAGTGAGTCGAGTCTTTAACTCCTGAAAACTCTTCTCATAAGCACCTAACCATTGAAATCTGACCTTTTTCTGGGTCAACATAGTCAATAGTGCTGCAATGGATGAAAATCCCTCAATAATCACCTCTAATAGCCAGCTAAACCCAAAAAGTTCCTAATATCCAAAGGACTAACTGGTCTAGGCCAATTCTTCACCACTTCTCTCTTTTGAGAGTCCACCTACCACATTTGTTAGACACAACATGACCCAAAAATGCTACTGAGTCCAGCCAAAACTCACACTTGCTTAATATAGCGAATAGCTGGCTATCCTTGAGAGTCTACAATACAATCCTCAAATGATTGACATGCTCCTCCTCACTCAAGAGTATATGAGAATATCATCTATAAATACAATCAGGAACTTGTCCAAATACTACTTGAACACCCTATTCATCAAATGCATAAAAGCTGCAGGACCATTCGTTAGTCCAAAAAACATAACTACGAACTCATAGTGACCATACTGAGTCCTAAAAGCTATCTTCGGAATGTCACCTCCCTAACTCTGATGATATCCAGATCTGAGGTCTATCTTTGAAAAGCAGTTAGCACCCTAAAGTTGGTCAAAAAGGTCATCAATCCAAGGGAGGAGATACTTTTTCTTGATTGTGACCTTGTTCAACTATCAATAATTAATGCATATTCTAAGGGAACCATCCTTCTTTTAAACAAAGAGAACTAGAGCACCCCATGGTGATTTACTAGGCTGATGAAACCCTTATCTTGGAAATCTTTCAATTACTCTTTAAACTTCTTTAGCGCGGATGGAGCCATTCTGTAAGAAGCAATGGATATAGGCTACGTATCAGGGAGAAGGTCAGTACCAAAATCAATCTCCCACTCGAAGGGGCTCCTGGTAGATCATCTGGAAATACCTCCAATTACTCACATAGAATAGGAACTAACTGAAGAGTTGAGGTATCCGATGTAGAATCCTTGACCAGAACTAGATAATACACATAGCCCTTAGAGATCATCTTTCTAGCCTTGAGATAGGAAACAAAGCGACCTACAGGCACAACTAAACTACTCTTCCATTCTAGGACTGGCTTCCCCAGAAATTGAAACTCTACCGTACGGGCTCTACAATTCACTGTGGTATAGCATGCATGCAACAATCCATGCCAAAGATAACATCAAAATCGATCATGTCTAACTCTACTAGGTCAGTTGATGTGACCTTCTGAAGGACTGTGACAAGGCAATTTTTGTACACCCATCAAGCTAAAACTGACTCACGAATAGGAGTAGAGATTGAGAAGAGTTCTGATAAGTTTTCGGGACAGATTCCAAAACTAACAGCAAAATAAAGAGTCACGAAAGATAGAATAGCCCCTAGATCTAACAATTCATACACATGAAGATGTAATACTCATAACATACCATTGACTACATCGGGAGAGGCCTCCTGCTCCTGACAAGAAGATAGTGTACAGAATCTATTCTGGCGCTGGCTGCCACCTGTACTAGACAAGGCGCCCTGCTGAGATGGGTGAGATACTTGGGTTATTGAAGTAGTAGCTAGGGAACGTCCCCTACGATTTCCAATTTTGACTGAAGGATAATCTCTAAGCATAAGTTCGGGCTTTCCATACCCGAAACAACCATCAGTACCAACCATGCACTCGCCAAAGTGCTTCCTGCCACACTTCCTAAAAGCCAAGAAAGTGTGCTCCCCTGACATGCTCCTCTGCCCTCTAGATACTAATGCTCTGCCCCTCTGATCTCCTCTTGGTCTAGATGGAATGCTGGCTGATGAGGGGGTTGGGGCAGATGACCTCTGGTGAAATGGAGGTCAATGTCCACCACTGGGCTTTTGTTGGAAGTGCCCATGGCTCCCTATCCTAGCCCTCTTGGCCTCTCTTTCTCCTGGTCTTTTATCTTCTCTGCCTCTATCTTCTACGTATATAACCAACCAGGAGAAATCTAGGTCACTATTTAGCATAGTAGTCCTACACTCCTTGACCAGTAAATCTGCTACTCCATTCAAAAATTTACTTACACGAGCCCTCTAATCTGCAACCATCTCCAGGGCATACTTAAATAGTCGAGTAAACTCTTGGATGGTCCTCTGGTTCTACTTCAAGTTGATGAACTCCGCCACCTTTTCTTCCCTCAACTCTCTAGGGAAGAACCTATCCAAGAAGGTAGTCACGAACTCATCCCAACTCATGGGAACTGCTTCCACTGCTCTACTCTCCTTCAACTGGCGGAACCATATATAAGCAGCCCCCTTCAACTAATAGGAGGCTAAGTCTGCACTCTCCTCTCTTGTGACCTCCATAATTTAGGTAATATTCTACACCTCCTCAATAAACTCATACGGGTCCTCATGCACCTTCGACCCTAGAAACCCAGGTGGATTCATCCTGAGAAAGTCTCGGACTCTCGCCGATGTTGCATTCCCATTATGTGGAACATGGGCCACCACCTGCTAGTTTACCTGAGCAGTCATGGCCTATGCCAACATTTAAAATGCATCTCTGAAATCGACATGAGTGACCTTCTCGGGAAAATGATCCGTTGGTGTTGGTGGGGCTTGGTGATGCCCATCTCCATTTCCATTTTCACTGCCATTCCTTCTACCATTCACTCGGCGTGGAGGCATATTTTCACAAACGCATATAGCATGAGTTAGAGGAATAGATAGGTACTTCATCGCATGACATAGATCATGAAAGAAGGAAAAATTCCTAAAATGTCTTGTAGCCTCTTCCCCATAAGTGTGGCGTGCTTTACACCCATGGAAAAAACTCTACTTAACGCGACTTTTAGACACCCTAGGACACACATATTTATGCTCTAATACCAAGTTTGTCACATCCAGAATTGGTAGCCCAGATTAGGACATGGGACCTAGAACCACAGATGGCTCCAAGTCAACCCATGACATGTGCATAGCAACTCAAGAGCATAAAATAAAGAGGGAACTGATATCTTAAACATGAATAAGCGGAAGTCTAAATAATATAGACGTATATCAAATGATAACATCTCAACACTAAATCTCAAAGCTGAACATACTAATCTATGTTTGGAAAAACCTCTACTCTCTGATGAGATGCTGGGACAAGTCCCCTAGGTATCTCCAAGACTGAAACAAAACTGACTAATAAAATTGAACAGATAAATATCCTCAGATAATCAGGACACACCCAAAACAGGGTTGAACTACACTGAGATGGGAGCGAGCTATCGGTGAGACTAAGCTAGATTAGTTGAACCTATATCATGAAACGATATAGCATAGAGTATATGGTCAGTACTTGGAATGTACTGAGTATGTAAGAAAAGTAAACATGCTTAATAAATAAATAGTTGGAAACATGCTTGTAAATTGAAAGATCATGAGAGTAGGGACTACATGTTAAGCTGTATCTAAAACATTCATAATCATAAGCTGGTTAACATAACACATAATGATCCAAGGTTTATAAATAGAAATCATATTACTTGTTATAGCTGAGATCGTAAGTAAAAGCTCATAAACTGATCATTGAGTCAAATCTACTATAAAACATGTTATCATAATATATGAATATAAATAACTGAAACCATGAGGAATAATGGGAGACTCGTCTTAACCGACACTATCATGATAGAGCTTATGTGATGCCCCACTATCTTGATCAAGTGGACAGAGCGCCCTAAGCCTTGCCAGGGAAAAGAACGATGGTGCTATGATATTATGGGTGTGCCCTCTGGTGGGGAAAGCACTCTCGAGAGAGGTTCCAAATATATATCTATGGTGGCGCGTAGTTTATGAGACCAGGGACCTCGTACTACCTGGCCTACTCGGTGCTAGACACAACTCCCAAAAATAAATATATAGCTCATGAAGACATCTTGGGAGTCTCAACTCCCAAACATATCAAAATATAGCTTAAATCTGAATAGTGGGGAGTCTTGACTCCAAATATCTCTGTAAAACTAATCTTATAAGACTTGGCTAAATCATGATAAAATATACTTAATACTTGGTCTTGCCCAAATCATGAAATCATAATCTAGAAATACACTTTATAATTCAAAATCGTGGAATCATAAGAAGAGAATTCATACACATTCATGCATACTTTAATAAGTCATCATACTTGAGATCATTATCATGACCCGGACACAGGCCGAAATCGAGACACGGGACAAAGAACCCTGAGAGGCTCCAAGTCGACCCCTGGAATGAACATGACATCTAAAGCTCAACATAATAAATGAAAAAATCTAACATGTGAAATAGCGAAAGTCTGAGAATATAATAACATATGAACATCTGAAAATATAACACAGTTATAAAGCTGAATACATACTATTTCTAATAAGCCTCTACATACTAATGAGTTGATGGGACAATACGCCAACTAACTCACAAATAAATTAAAATGGAAAGCACTAATACAAACTGATAAGAAGGTCCTCGAAGGATGAGGACTCATAAAAAGGCTGGGAAATGCTAACTTTGAGAATCTGGCTAGCAGCGGGATTGAACCTGAACGTCTGAGCTTGTATCATGAAAAAGATACAATATAGAGTATGCGGTTAGTACTTGAAATATACTGAGTATGCTAGGTAAGTAAAACCGCTAAGTAAGTAAAATCAAAAATCATGCATTTCATCATAAGATTCTGAGAGTAAGGTTTGCATGTTATTATCTAAAAACATGATTTAAACATAATTGAATATCATAACTGAATTAAATGACCCAAAACTACTGATAATCCTAAGTAAAACTGGACATTGGGTCAACCTGCTGAAAACATAATATCATGACTGATGAACATGCATTACTGAAATCATGAGGAACAATGGGAGACTCGTCATATAACCAATATCACCATGATAGAGCTTATGTGGTCCCGACTATTACACTTAAGTGGGTAGAGTCGTCCAAATCCTTGCCAGGTCTAAGGGCACTACCATGATATCGATATCAAGCTGAAGGCCCCTCGGGCAGGAAAGCTCAAAAGGAAGGTCCCAAATAATTTAAACATACCTACATTGGCACGTAGTTATAAGACATAGGGTTGGCTGAACCGTTAGCCTACTCGGTTCTAGAAACTACTCTCAAAAAAACATGCATATGCTCTCCATTATTTTTCAACGAAGCTAAATTATAATAATACATCTTTAATCTAAAAAAATATCATGAGAAGCCTTGGCTCAAACCGTAAGACAAGCTTAAAAGTGGGAGTCTAGACTCGAAAATCATACTTTCATCATATACATCTCATCATACTTGAAAACATAGATTATAATCTCACCTTTCATGAACTTCCATAATTGGGCATTATAATTGTAAGAGTTTGAAATCATAATTTATAATTGAGAACATCATAAAACATGTCCATGAATCTTTAAAGAACATTATAAACATGAAGAGAATTTACCCATGATAGATACTTAGAAGATTTCACAAATTGGGTTAAAACCCGATAGATTCATCAACTTAGAATTACATGAACTAGAAGAGAATTTGGGCATGGGAGTGAAGGAATACTCCCATTCATAACCCCATATACCTGGGTACTTTTGATTTCACACCCTTCTTGAATGCCCAAAAGAATTTGAGGAGAACTGATTAATCCTAGAGTTGATCACCCTTAGGAACTTCCTAGTCTTGGATGCATGGAGAGGGATTGGTTTAGAATGAGTTAAAACCTTATGAAATAATCCTAACTAAGCTTAAAACGATGTAGTTTAGGTATTAGGAACTTAGGAATTACGGAAAAACCCTTAATAAATTTACAGGAAAAATCACAACGCTAGTCCCAACGAGGGACTGGATGAGTCGTTACCCTTGACGACGACTCGTCGTCTGCTCCTGTTGCCAACACTGGAAACCATAACTTTGCTTGTCCCTATGAGGGACACCATGACTCTTGGTGTACCTAATGACTCGTGGTTGCTCAGTTGTTTTGAGCACTGCCAAAAATTCAACATCTAAGCCAACCTCTGACCACGACCAACCTAACAACTCATTGCCCTGACAGTGAGTCGTTGCTTCTCTCATGGTCACCCATAAACCACGAGTTTCTGCCACTCTTCCCTCCACTTCACCAGTTACTCCACGACTCGTGGGGTACTTCAAGGGTCACTAGACAACTCGTCCTATGATCTTAGTGGCTTTCGGAGTATTAGAATATCACCCCCTTGGGAACATTCATCCTCAAAATGTGAATGAACATATTGAAAATCTTGGAAAATTGAACTGACATCTCAAATACTGCACATCTAAAGCTGAAAACTAATGGAGTTACTGACTCCGGACTGAAATACATGATTGAACTGAATTCATAAATGACACATACATACATTAACATGAAAGAAACTGGGACAGATGAACTAAACGTGAAACTGAATAGAGCACTAATGAGGAAACTGATACCTCAAACAGGAACTAAGCTGGAAGGGAATAGATGCAGGTATTTAGCCATGATATCTGCTTTGGCTTCCAACATAGCTCCCTCAACATGTTGATTCATCCATAAAACCTTTACTGAAGCTACCTCTTTTCTTCTTAGCTTCTGAACCTGACAATCAAGTATTCCAACCGAAACCTCTTCGTAGCTAAGGCTATCCTTCACACCTACACTCTCCACTAGGACAGCCCAAGCCGGATCACCCATACACTTCTTCAAAAGGGATACATGGAAAACTTGATACGCTGAAACCAGTTCTGAGGGAAACTCCAACTCACAAGCCACCTTGCCAACCTGTCTCACAACCCAGTACGGGCCAACATAACGGGAACTACGTTTCCCCTTCTTTCCGAACCTCATCACTCCCTTCATGGGAGACACCTTCAAAAACACCCAATCATCACTTCAAATTCAAGCTCTCTCCTCCTCACATCCGCATAGGACTTTTGATGACTCTGAGTCATTTTCGAACTTTCCCTTATAAGTTGAACCTTCTACATAGCCTCATGAACTGAATATGTTCCTATCAATTTAGCTTCATCGACTTCGAACCAACCAATATGTGATCTATATCTCCGCCCATAAAGAGCCTCAAACGGAGCCATCTGAATGCTGGAATGGTAACTGTTGTTATATGCAAATTCAATGAGAGGCAAATGATCATCCCAACTACCCTTGAAATTGATAGCGTCCAAACTACACTCCTCTTTTATGAAAGAGCGTAAACGGTCGTTACTCAAAACAAATATTCCCGATGAATATCGGGGTTGAATCCTGGCGTGCCCGCAAGTGTACGGGTCGTGCAAGTAATATAGTGGCTCTTTTTAAGAACCGGATTGTCGAACCCACAGGGACTGGACCCATTCCTCTAACT
>JACEIK010000491.1:129705-140842 GCA_018107945.1 Datura stramonium | reverse complement strand
GATTATCTGGTTTTAACTCTATGTTGCTCCTAGAGTGAATTCAGAATATGTCATTGACCAAAATTAGACTTAATTAAATCTCCCTCGAAAACTTCTATAATCAATATTTTCGGTATTTAAGATCACACTTGAAATAGATAGTTAGAGGAATGGGTCCAGTCCTTGTGGGTTCGACATTCCGGTTCTTAAAAAGAGCCACTATATTACTTGCACGACCCGTACACTTGCGGTATGCCCAAAAAGAGCAAGCCATGTACTTTATCACCCGGGAAAAGCCAATGTGGTGGCTGATTCTTTAAGTAAGATGTCTATGGGGAGCGTGGCTCATGTTGAAGAGGGCAAAAAGGAACTGGCAAAGGATATCCACATGTTAGCTCGGTTGGGAGTGCAGTTGGTTGATACAGCTGAGGGCAGAGTAGTGATGCAGAGTGGATCAAATTTCTCATTGGTAGTTGAAGTTAAGTCAAGGCAGAAAAGAAGTGTAGTCTTTCTCACAAGGGGGAGATGGTGTACTCCGTTACCAAGGTAGGTTGTGTGTATAGGATGTAGGTGATTTGAGACAGCAGATACTGGCTGAAGCACACAGTTTGAGATATTCCATCCACCCAGGTGCTACAAAAATGTACCTTGATCTATGGAATATTTACTGGTGGAACAACATAAAGAGAGACATTGCAAAATTTGTAGATAAGTGCTCGAACTGCTGGCAAGTTAAGGTGGAACATCAGAGACCGGAAGGTATGACTCAGGATATTAGCATACCCACATGGAAGTGGGAAGAAGTAAATATGAATTTTATTACGGGTCTACCTCGGACTCGTCGGCAGCATGACTTAATCTGGGTGATAGTAGATCGGATGACTAAGTCAACACACTTCCTCCAGTTAAAACAAAAGCTGAGGATTATGTCAGGCTTTATATCTGGGAGTTGGTCAGACTTCATGGGGTTCCCTTGTCCATTATTTCAAATAGAGGTACCCAGTTCACCTTGCATTTCTGGAAGTCTTTTCAGAAGGGACCCAGTACCCAGGTCAAGCTCAGCACATCTTTTCACCCGCAGACAGATGGATAGGCTGAATAGACTATACAGACTTTAGAAGATGTTGAGAGCTTGTGTGATTGATTTCAAAGGCAGTTGGGATGATCACTTTCCTCTCATTGAATTTGCGTACAACAACAGCTACCACTCTGGTATTCAGATGGCCCCATTTAAGGAATTATATGGTAGGAGGTGTAGATCTTCTATAGGGTGGTTTGAGGTTGGTGAAGCTACCTTGATAGGGCCAGACTCAGTTCATGAAGCTATTGAGAAAGTACAACTCATCTGAGAAGGGTTGAAAACAGCTCAGAGACGACAAAAGTCCTATGCTGATGTGAGGAGAAGAGACTTAAGAGTTTGCAGTAGATGATTGCGTTTATTTGAAAATTTCACCCATGAAAGGGGTGATGAGATTTGGGAATAAAGGAAAACTTAATCTGAGATATGTGGGACCCTACAAAATTCTAAGGAGAATGGGCAATGTAGCTATAAGATGAAATTACCTTCAGAGTTATCATCTGTGCACTTAATGTTCTATGTGTCACTATTGAAGAAGTACATCGGTGATCCAGCTTCAGGGGTGCCACTAAACAGTGTGGGAGTGAAAGATAGTCTCTCTTACGAAGAGGTCCCAATACAAATCCTTGACCATCATTCGTAAGCTGAGAAACAAAGAAGTAGCTGCCGTCAAGTTTTGTGGAGGAATCAGCATGTTAAGGGAGCTACTTGGGAAGTCAAAGCAGATATTGGCTAGATACCCACATTTATTCCCTTTCAGTTTTAGTTTAAGGTATCAATTTTCTTCCTAAAATTCTATTCAGTTTCATGTGCCACAGCTTCTTTCATGTCAATGTACGTAAGTGTGACTCATAAATTCAGTTCACTCATTTAGTTCAGTTTGGAGGCAGTCATTCCGTTAGTTTTCAGCTTATATGTTCAGTATTTAAGTACGATGATTGCATTTTTGTGCTATTCTGTGTGTTTTCCCACATTCGAGGATGAATGTTCTCTAGGGGAGATATTGTAATGTCCTAAAAACCCTTAGATCAGACCCGGGAGTTTAAACGGAGAAAACAAAATTTTCTGCACAAGTTCATAGGACAAGTTGTCCAGTGACCCGTCAAGAACACCACTAGTCGTTAAGTGACTCGTGGGGAAGGACTTGAACTTGGTTGAACAATTTGGGAATTTAAGTGACCACGGTTGTGACCACAAGTCGTGGTCAACAACACGAGTCGTCGTGTGAGCCGTGGTCAAGAGTTGGATGAAAATTGGAAAATAGGAAAGTGTACCTAACAGATTGGTCACCACGGCTCGTTAGGTACACCACTAGTCATGGTGTCCCCCAATCTTTGTTCAATGGATACGAAAGACGTCATTAGTCGTTAGGTCTCCTAACGACCTGTGATGCTAGTCGTTGGCTGGCTATTGTAATTCAAGGAAAATTTCCAGCACACCTCACGACCGGGCACCACGAGTCAATCTGACCTCACGACTTGTGGAGTGTCTCGTGAGGACTGGAAGGGTCCTTTTTCCTGCGGATTTCCTAGGGTGTTTTCTGTAATTTCCTAAACTCCTAGACACTAAACTGTGTTGTTGGGTTTTATTTATTTAGGGGAATTAGAGGGGTAACCGACGGTTTTACATCTCATTCCCTCAGAAGTTAGAACGTAGAACTCTCTTAGAAAGACTCAGAGAAGAAGCTAGGGCAATCGATTTCTTCTCATATTTTCAAGGGATTCTCTCCGGGATTTCTTCACCGGGTATGTGAGAATTCAATAAGGGAATAGTTCTCCCCTTGTGTCACACCCCAAACTGAGGGAGGCGTGACTGGAACCTGGCTCCACCCCTGATATGAGCATACCCGATGCCTAAAAATAAAACAAAGGCCAGAACTGATGAGGTTAAATAACACAAAAATTATAAAATCAAATTAAGACGATAGACTATATCAGAAGCTGGCTCACTTGACCAATTAAGAAAAATAAATACAATATGTCGTCCAGGCCACGAAATGGAAGAACAACTATACAATATGGCTCACCTGGCCTAAAACAATGACATTGCACCCACTACAAATTTTCTATGAGCCTCTAAAAATATAATAGAAATCAATTGTCCGGGACAGGGCCCTGAACTACCTATAGCTCAAACTCTGGTGACTCAGAAAGAACTAGAGCACACCGACTCAACTGGAACTCCACCCAACAACCAAGAATCTAATCTAATAGCCCACCATCACCTGTAGGCATTAATGCAGCGTCCCGACTAGGGCATCAGTACAATAATGTATCGAGCATGAAAGGTAGAAACAATTGGAGATCAACAGATATACCAAATATTGCAGAAGGAGAACTCAACTTAAGTAAACACATAAAACCTACCTGGCCCCCATAAGCCTGGAAAGTACAAGCAAACATACAAATAGAACCTACCTGGTCCCCATAAGCCCGAAAAGTCCAAAAGTAAATAACAATACAATAGCACCTAGCTGACCCAGCTCACCTGTCATCACCTCTAGACCTCTCAATGGCCTCAGCTAACACCAACAAACATTTAGCGTCCACTGCTATCAGATAATTTATAACACAAACAACAACCACAATGTAATGCCAAGCAAATCAAGAGTAAACACCAATTAGTCAACATCATCAATCAAGCACTGCCGAACACTCTCTCGGCTGCGTATTGTTAGCGGAGCTCAATCCATCTGGGAGAACTAATCGCGATACCAGGAAGGCTCAGACATGTCGGACCACTCTCAAATCATGTCTCAACTCGACACTATGGAGGACATCATTCTCAACTCCATAGGTCATTTCACTCCTTGGGCTCTACCCCTAAGCCGGAAACACTCTCGTGCGTTAGGTATTCACAAGCCACAAGGCACCTCAAGCTTGACCCCTAGCCGGAACAACCCTACATCGAGTATCCACAAGCCACAAGGCCTCAAACATAACACACACACAATCAACAAAAATAATAATACATGCTTAAATATCCCCCAATTGGCTCTCAAACCCCACAACCTGACTATTACAGCACAATACTATTCTTTTACGTCTAGCTGTCCAGCAATGAGCCACTAACCAAGCTAAGGTTACCATCCTAACCAGTCTATCCTCAATCTTAACAAACATCCCACACGCCACTCTAATTACCACTAACATCAAGGGACACAACCAAATCATCCCAAGTGTCACCACGGCCGTCACGTGCCATCGACACGATCGCCGATTCAAATATAATAAAAGATCGTCCCAGTTGTAGACCTTAACCACTCTAATCCGTTATTCACTTGCAAATATAATCACCTAATCTTATTCACTCAAACATCCCATAACTTTCTAGAAGAACCACACGCCTCACACATGGCCTCTTGACACGAGCCGAACAACTTGCCATGACTACGATTCCCCCCACTCAAGCCTGAGACACCAACCAAACTAGCACCTTAAACACACCATTATCACCATATAAACATCAGAACAAGAGTTTAATAATAGAAAAAACACAAGCCATCACAAAACAACCAACACACACGTCAATACGGACGACAATGACGATGAAATTCATGCCTACAAAGGGCGGGACAATCCTAACATACCTTAGCTTCAAGCCTAGCTGAACTTGAGCCTTAAACACCGCGAACCTACTGCCTAAAGGCAGTCCAAGATTCTGCCAAAACATAGTCAACACAACTCAACAACAAAACAAGACAAACGAAGTTTACCGACAAGATTCATAGGAATTCGATGGTAGAAACTCTGAGACAACAACCTACCAGCCTTAACATACCTATAACCAAGCTTAAAAACTAAGGAGAACAAAATAAAGAAGGCTTAACAACAACTTCACCACAAAACAACCACCAACAGCCCCGAAAAGACACCAAACCATGGACTACACCAAGCTCCCGACATCAAAATTATGTTAAACCATGGCTTCCTACCTTAAGAACACTTAGAACACTTAAGGAAGAGTTTGAGAGAGGTTTCCCACGAAGAAACTTGCTGGAAATGAATTTGGATGACCAAAAACTGTCCGAAGGGGCTTAAATAGCCTTCCACCGCCTTAGACCCTTGTGACGTGCTTGCTTGCTTGGTCTCGTGAAAATGCGAATATATCTCTACTCCGAAGTCGGATTGACCAATGTCTAATGCGATGGAAACTAGATGCATAAATATTTAGTTTGATAAGTCACACACCCCCTAACTCCTTATATATTGGGAGAAAAACCTCGAGACATTTGACCTAAATTTCAAGGAATCTCAAGAAGGAAATTTTGCGATAACTTTTTCCGAATTTTGTTCTACAACTTGATCAACGTCCAATCTTAAATATGATCATAGAGTGACTCAAACAAATCATAACACTTACTTCTTGGCCAATTAAGTACTCTTAGTCCTACCTCGAAAGCACGATTTTATCACTCAAATTATCCGGGGTTTTACACCTTGTGTCCCAAAATCTTTCCTATTTTCTCTATCAGTTACAATCAGTAGATTCGAAATGTGAAAAGTTTTCAGACAGATTTCTTTGAGGATTCAAGTGGAATATTTCTCATGATTTTAGTTGCTTTATTATTCCCTATTTCTAGAAATTTGTGGAAATTGTATCTAGTAGAATGATTCAGCCCTAGTTCCCAGCTCAGTAAAAATGAGAATCTTGCGGGTTGAACTAGTTTTCCCTGTAGCTTGGTTCTATCAGTTTTGGGATGCACATATTTTTAGTTTATATTGGAATCTCAATTAGATTCATGTTAGTCTAGTCTCAATCAGATTTTTAGCATACTCAGTATTGTCCAGAAATGTCAGTTGATCAGTTTGACTAAAGTTAATTCTTGAGGTGTCAGTGATGCCTCCCAGTTATCAATGTTAGACTTAGTATAAGATTTTAGTGGTTCTTTAGGCGGTCATGACACTTCTAGATAAGAAGATCTTACTAGCATTAGGACCCCAACTTCATATTACAGTTTGTTCTTTAGACGGTTACGACGCTTTCAGATAAGCAGCTCTAACCAGTTTTAGAACATCAGTTACGGAATTTGGTCCGCTAAGACTCTCAGGGTACTTTCAGATAGGTATTCCTGACTTAGTCTTGGGCCCCAGTTTCGAGCTATCAGCTTAGTAGTTAGTCTAGGACTATCCAGTGGGAGTAGGACTTAGCACCGAGTGGACCGGGGTTCCAGCTCATCCAAGTTCATAGAACTACGTTGCCACCATAGGTTATATTTTATTGGCCTCATGGCCCCAGACTTGTGATCACTCAATTCATGCATTTATACCCTGACAAGGTATATTAGGTCCTACCGATGGGGTGTACACATTGAAATCCACATCTAGCTCACGTGGTTATATGTCGATTATAGAGTCTCCCACTAGTCAGTTCAGTTCAGTGTCAGATTAACTCAGTTCAGAACAGTTTCGGACTACTCAGTTCATATCAGTTCAGTATAGTATTTTAGATCAGTATCTCAGATTTATGACTTGCTTTGACCATCAGACAGGGTCATTTTGACCATCCTAATATATTTTAGTTTATCTAGTTTTAGTATTTCAGTTGGTCATTGCATGTATTTACAGTTCAGTTATTTTATTCTCTGTGTTATGGTTTCTCCTACCTACTCAGTATATTCAAAGTGTTGACGCATACCTTTTATGTTGTATCATTTTATGATACAGCTGCAGGTTCTCAGTCTCAGCACCGTTAACAGATCTCGCCCAGAAGTTTTCAACTGCGTCAGTGGTAAGTCCTTACCTTTCGAGGACAAAGATTATTTCTTGTCAGTTATATTTCTTTCAGTTAGACTTAGAGTTAGCTGGGGGCTTGTCCCAGCAACTCATCAGATAGATAGCTTTTAGACACAGACAGAGATTCAGATTTTCAGTTTGTTTTCAATTATATAAAACTTTATGATTTAGTTCTTCTTCATAAATATTTTATTTTATTATTATAAAGCTTCCGCTATGTTTTTACTCAAAATGCTAGTGTTATGATAGACCATGGGTTGACATGGGGTTACTTGTGACTCCAAGTACCGTGTCTCGTCCAGGGTATAGACTTGGGGCGTGACAAGTAATTATTGGGGATTGCTGATTGGGGGTTAGTGTGGGTGCCAATCACGGCCATTTGGGTTATGACAACAGCTCATGGAGTAATCAGACTTCTTTCAGACATGGACCTTTAGGCGGGCAGCCCTGACACAACCCAAACTTATCGAATTGTGCGGGCAACTACTCGACTCTAGTATGATAGGAGAACCCTTTTTTTATAACTCAATTTCATAAGAAAACATCTCCTTAATAGAAATTATCAATTTCCAGTACTACACCATATCACAATCAGTATTCTACAATTCATTAAAAAAGGCTAACAACAATTTCAAAAGACCTAGTTTAGACATGTACAAGAGCTCTAATCTGAGTAATAACAACAAAAGGCACAGTTTCACCTAAAGAAAGAAATGTTGAAGCTGATATGGAGTATCGCCACTTCAATCATGAAACTTTATTAACCTGCCACAACCTACACTCGAAAGGCGTAGCTATGAGTGTGATGACTGAGTAACATACCATTACTATGAGTGTATCGTGCTCGAAGGAAGCATCCGGGAGAGTGAATAATAATATGAGTGACTCATGGCCAAGGTGAGCATTCGTACGAGCAATTTTAATATGAGTGGATTTTTCCAATTGAAGTGACATATTGAGAAGAGAATAATTTTATTTGTTTAGAGTCGACCTCTTGAAATTGAGTTTTGATGTTTCAAGTCACCTTTTTAAATCCCTAATCAAAAGATAATGACTTTTATTTTTGGTTTGCAAAATAAAAGAACGAGTAAGAAATTCTGTTGACCGACGGGAAGGTGTTAGGCATCCTCGAGTCTCGTGGTTCTAGCAAGATCGCTTTATCAACTTATATTTTGCTTAACTTAATTTTGAATGAATTATGAGCTTAAAATGTTATTGCTTTGCCTTCTTGATTCATTTTAAAACTTATTTGAAATTATTTAAATTATTAATGCGTAACATACTGGTAGCAACGCTTTCTAGCCTTACCACGGTTATTGTTTTGTTTCTCATGCCTTTGAGGCTTTTATGAATCATCCCATTTTCTCGCGCCTGAGCAAGCATCTAGAATACTTAAAGTCTATCCTTCTCATTAAACCGACTTCAAATATGACAAATGAATTTTATTAAAACGATTTATAAGTAGCACCACTTTTCAACCTCATTGTCAATTATCACTTAAATTAATTAAATTAAGCTTCTTTTAAGTTAAATATTCAAAATCGCTCTTTGAGCAAATTATTCGCTCTTCTAACAAAGGGATTGTTACTAATTTCGTGTCATACCGCACTCCTTCACATGTGATTAACTAATTGGGCGCCGATACTTTATTTAGGCCCAAATTACTGTCTTATCCGAACTTAAAATCCACCCTTGTCTCAATTCAAGCAATATCCATATTTTAGTATTTTTTAATTAACATGTAACCTTATGTCTAAAATAATCATTTAGTCAAATTCAAAGCATAAACAATTAGATAACTAACATATCAATTCCCAGTAATTAGCTTAAGTAAATATAACAATTGAAAGTGAAAGGAAACAACGAGCAGAACATGATTTAGCTAAACAACCTATATTATTGCACTTCATCTCCTAATAGTTAAATTTCAATTTTCATGCTGGCCATTGAATGAACATGTCAAATAAATAATCAAATATATTGAAATGAAAACTAACATGTTAACATTTTTGCGGTAATATCCAAAACCAACAAACATCAATCACTAAATCTTTTTATAAACATTCATTCATGGTATTAAAAAGTAATGGAGTAAAGAATGGACCTTTAATGGAGTAAAACCCTATTCAATATATAAAGAAAAAGTCCAAGCCAGAGACTATGGACGGAGACCTCAACATAGCAAAAACCAATATGACCTTGAGCTTAACTCATTTCTGATGGTCATCGATCATATTGCTGACTTTTCATGATATTAAAGGAATACTTTATGGCTAACAAAGGTGTTTCTATGTCTTTGTGGTGAAAAAAATGATAGCTTTTCTTTTTAGGTTATTGCTTCCGACGTTCCTAGTGAGCTAATGGATTTTTTATTTTTTGTTCAAGAAGGAAGCTCCTGAGTGTAAATGTTAAAGAAAAAACGGCAGTGCATTGGACCCAGGAAGAAACATACCGTCGCTCCTAAATCTAATTTTGTTAGGTCTAAAAATCCTCCTCTTTGCTGCTAGGTTTTCTATATTATATATGGTGTAGGATTATGTTAAATTGTATATTCCTTTTCCCAAAATACCCCAGGTAGTAGATAAGGCTAAAAAAAAAAAAAGAATATTCTCATCTAAAAATGGAATATGCCAAGAATTAGATAGGGATGGATGTTGTCATGTGGCGGACATTCATTGGCTTCAAATTTTGATATTACTTTTTTTTTTAAAAATAAAAATAAGTCATAAAATACTAAGATAATGAAGCTAATTAATTAAACTAAGAAATTTTTTTAAAAAATAATTAACTAAAAAACCTAGAAGAAAAATTATTTTTGTCATTTTTCTTGTAAATAGAAACAAAACTTGTACTCTAAAAATATAAATATTTTTGTGCTTCTTAAAAATTTTACGAATAAAGACCTACCAAAATGAGATAAAATTTAAAATATCAAGATTGAGTATAAAAAATATTTAAAGCTGTAAGACCCATGGAGGGTCAAAATTACGTATCTACAGGGAGGAGGGTAAAGTTATGTTCTTTTTAGAGCTATCATTTTCTTTTCTTGGTTAGAATGTCCAAAACTTTACCCCAGGGTATTTTTAATAATCAAACCTTGTTAGAATAGGAATTGAGTCTTAAAAATAACTAAAACACAAAATTCTGGTTCGTGTCACTCGCTACAATGATACCTTCCTCGCTGGAGCGATCTCGCTATAGTGAGTAACTGCTCGCTGCAGTGGATCTGTCTGCCTAAGCCCACTTTAACTTTTAACCCCTAAAAATAAAAATTATACTTTTAAAATTTTTAAGTCTTAGCTCGTGTTGCCAAGGTTCTATAAGGATCGAACAAATTATTATATCATATACCAATTAAACAACNATGACGTAGTCCTTTGAACGTCGGGCTTCTCAGCTATAAGGATCGAACAAATTATTATATCATATACCAATTAAACAACCACTCATCCCCGAATGACTCCGGGTGTCGTAGGGGTAAGAGTTTTCTGCAACGTCGAAGTAAAGATTTAAATTACTTTATACCTCCAATTTATTTCTTCTATACCCCCGTCTTACCTTACACACTTATTTAAATTGCCGAATATGCATACGTAATCGTCAAGTAATATAAGATGGTGAAATCCCGATATTGTACCCACAGAAACTTGCCAGATTAATTACTTAAATTGAATCTTCATTGCACTATTCAAGAAAACACAAGTAAAATCTAGAAAGAGTTTTGAGATTACTTTCTACTACATCTTGAAATGTAACTAAAATATATTAAAAAGAATTCGTTTACAAGAGAGTTGTGATTCAAATGATGATTAAGATCTAGTGTCTTGGCACTACTACTTTCAGGTTGAGTTTTATGGTTCAAATACACTAGACTAAATCTTCTAAAGACTGTTAGTTTCAAGTTATGAATTCATTTTTCAACTATTCTCTCGAATAGGCAAGAACTATCTCACGAACCCTAACACTTGTATTCCTATGGTTGATGGAGAAACATGAGACGAAGGTTGAAGATACTCGACTCAACTAAGTAGAGTTACGGGGTATATCCCTCTCTTCAACAACAAAATCAACTCCTTTAACTCTTGACAAGGAATCAATACCTACTCTATGCTTCTTTTAACCCTCATTCGTTCTCTCTCATGAGTTTAATCAACGAGCCAATAGATAATATTCGAAAGGTGATCATACTAACGAATAAACATAAAATCAAGTAAGCATAAACAATCTTCAAAGGAAGATTTAATTGTCTAGCATAAATGAACTTTCAAAGTATAACCATCAAGCTTGTGTTCAAAATCCTAGTTTAAGGAGTTTAGCCAGTTATGTTCAAGAGTAAACCCATAGA
>JACEIK010000491.1:56017-95686 GCA_018107945.1 Datura stramonium | reverse complement strand
TCTTCTTTACACTGTTGTCTGCATTTTTAGAGTTAAAGTTCATTGACACTTGATTCGATTGTTACCTTGGTCCAGTCCCTGTGGGATCGATACTTGGCTTTCTTGAGCCATTTTACTACTTGTTCGACCACGTGCACTTGCGTGTAGTCATCTAGACCGACGAACACTCCACCTGACCATCTATTTACAGGTGAAATGCTGTGCCAAGCTTGACTTGAGTACCAAGTCCCTTCTGCAACGATCTCTAAAACTGGGAGGTAAATTGAGTACCTCTATTTGATATGATGGAAAAGGGCACTCCATGCAACAGAACTAACTCCCAAATGTACAATTTGGCATTATCCTCCACTGAGTCGGTAGTTTTGATCGGTAGGAAATGAGCTGCTTTAGTCAACCTGTCAACAACCACCCATATAGAGTCATATTGTCGACGAGTATGAGACAACCCTACAATGAAGTCCATATTGATTTCCTCCCACTTACAAGTAGGGATACTGATATCTTTGAGCACACCTCCAGGTCTTTGATGCTCAACCTTTTCCTATTGATAATTCGGACACTTAGCCACAAACTCCGTTATATCCTTCTTCATGCTATTCCACCGTTAGACTTCCTGTAGGTCACAGTACATTTTGGTGGAACTTGGATGTATAGAATATCTGGAACCATGATCCTAATGCAATATCTGCTCCATCAAGTCATCAACACCTGATACACACAAATGACCCTATATCAAAGCACAACCCTTTGGGAGAAGACCTCTACTTTCTGATTCTGAACAGATTCCTTCAACTTTACCAAAATAGCATCCTCATCTTGTCTACCATTGACCTCGGTCACCAAGGAAGATTTTGAACCATTCTGAACAATGACACCACCATCCATCGAGTAAACAAGATGAACTCCTAGTCGTGCAAGACGATGCACATCCTACACTAATTCTTTCCTCTCCTCATCTACATGGGCCACACTCTCCATAGAAAGCCTGCTAAGAGCGTCTGCCACCATATTAGGCTTGCCTAGATGATAAAGGACGCTTATATCATAATCTTTCAAAAGCTCCAACCACCTCCTCTGACGTAGATTCAGATCCTTTTGGGTAAACACCTATTGTAGGCTTTTGTGGTCCGTAAACACATCTACATGGACCCCGTACAGATAGTGTCTCCAAATATTCAAGGGAAATACTACCGCCGCCAAGTCGAGGTCGTGAGTCGGGTAGTTCTTTTCATGGACTTTCAACTGTCTGGAAGCATAGGCTTAACTTTACCGTGTTGCATTAATAGACAACCAAGATAGATCCTTGAAGCATTGTAATACACCACAAACCCATCGGTACCCTCATGTAAGGTCAACATTGGTGCTGAGGTGAGTTGAGTCTTCAACTCTTGAAAGCTCTTCTCATAGGCCTCTGGCCATTGGAACTTCCCTTTTTTGGGTCAGCTTAGTCAACAGTTTTGCAATGGATGAAAACTCTTCAACAAACCTCAGTATTAACCAGCTAAACCCAAGAAACTCTTGATATCCGAAGGAATAACTTGTCTAGGATAATTCTTCACTGCTTCTGTCTTTTGAGAGTCCACCTGTACAACCTCACTTGACACCACATGTCCCAAAAATGCTAATGAGTCTAGCCAAAACTCATACTTTCTGAATTTAGCATTCAACTGTCGATCCCTCAAGGTTTGTAGCACCACCCTCAAATGAGCGGCATGCTCCTCCTTGCTCCTACAGTATATGAGAATCTTATTTATGAACACGATCACGATCATATCCAAATATGGCTTGAAATCTCTATTCATTAAATCCATAAAAGTTGCAGGAGCATTCGTTAGTCAAAAAGACATAACTACAAACTCATAGTGACCATATCGAGTGCTGAAGGCTATCTTCAGAATTTCACTCTCCCGAAGCCTGAGCTTATAGTATCTAGATCTGAGGTCTATCTTTGAAAAGCACTTAACTCCCAATAGCTAGTCAAATAAGTCATCAAATTTGGGGAGGGGATACTTGTTCTTGATGATGACTTGTTCAATTGCCTATAATTAATGCACATCCAAAGGGAACCACCCTTATTTTGGACAAAGAGCACTGATGCACCCCATAGGGATTTGCTAGGTCTGATGAAACCCTTGTCTAAGAGATCCTTTAACTTCTCTTTCAACTCCTTTAGCTCAGCTAGAGCTATTCTATAAGGAGAAATAGATATAGGATGTATATCGGGAAGAAGGTCAATATCAAAATCAATCTCCCATTCGGGAGGAATTCTCGATAAATCATCTAGAAACACTTCTGGATATTCTTACACTATAGAAACTGACTGGATAGTCAGGGTTTCGGATGTATCATCCTTTACCCTAACTATATGGTACACACAACACTTAGAAATCATCTTTCTGGCCTTAAGGTAGGAAATGAAGAGACCTACAGGCACAACTGAACTATCCTTCCACTCTAGGACTGGCTCACCCGGAAATCGAAACTCTACCGCAAGGGATCTACAATTTACTGAGGCATACCATGCATGTAGCCAATCCATGCCAAAGATAATATCAAAATCTGTCATGGCTAGCTCCACTAAATCTGCTTAGGTGACTTTCTGAAGGACTATGACAGGGCAATTTCTATATACCCGTCGAGCTATAATTGAATCATCAACTGGAGTAGAGACTGAGAAGGGATCTAATAGGATTTCGGGATTGAGTCCAAAATTACTAGCAACATAATGCATCACAAAGGATAAAGTTGCCCCTGGATCTAACAATGAATATATATCAAAGTGGAATACTCATAATACACCGGTGACCACATCTGTTGAAGTCTCCTGCTCCTGTTGGGACACAAGGGCATAGAACCTATTTTGGTGCTGGCTACCACCTGCACTGGTGGATGCACCCTAATGAGCTGGGGTTCTTGCTAAACTGGTAACCTGAGTACGACCTCTACTACCACTTTGTCTAGACAAGGTACACTCCTAGTGCATGTGGCTAGATCTACCACACCAAAAAAAGATATCTGATCCCATTAATCACTCTCCTATATGATTCTTGCCACACTTCCCGCAGGCCGAAAAGGTATGCTCTGTCTGCATGCTCCTCTAGCCCCTCAAACCTGAGGCTCTGCTTCTCTAATCGCCTCGCAGTTTGGATGGTGCACTGGCCGATGATGGCGCTGGAGCTAATGAGCTCTAATGAGATTGCTGGCGATGTCTGCCCCTCGATTGCTGTTGAGAGAACCCCTAACTGTCTGTCCTGGCCCTCTTGGCCTCTCTCTCTCTCTCTCTCTTAGATACACTAACTCCATCATCTGGGAGTACAAAACTAATCGAGGAAAATCAATGTCTTGATGAAGCATAGTGGTCCTGCACTCCTTGACTAGGTAGTCCGCTACTCCGTGCACAAATCTGCTCAACCGAGCTCTCTGGTCAGCCACTAGCTCTGATGCATACTTGGACAAATGAGTGAACTCCAAAGAATACTCTTGGACTGTCATATTACCCTGCCTTAAGTTCACAAACTCAACTGCTTTAATCTCCCTCATCTCACGAGGGAAGAACCGATCAAGAAATGCGGTATGGAGCTCATCCCAACCAATTGGACCTGCTCCAACTATCCTGCTATCCTTCCATTGCCTGAACCAAATGTGCGCAACCCCTTTCAACTGATACGAGGCTAAATTTGTGCACACCTCCCTGGACACCCCCATGATTCGGGTGATCTTTAGAACCTCATCAATAAACTCCTGTGGATCCTCATCCTCCTTTGATCCGAGAAACTCCAGAGGGTTCATCCTCAGAAAATCTCTAACTCTTGCCCCTGCCGCATTTCCATTTTGAGGGATATGCTCTACTGCCTGTTGGTTGACTTGGGTTGTCAAAGCAAGCACTAGAATCTATATGGTTGCCCTGAACTCTGCGTGGGCAACTTGCTCTGGTACATGCGCCTCGGGAGCTAGTGGGTCCTGCTGGTGCCCATCTCCATTACCATTTTCAAGGACATTTCCATTTTCATATCTTCTTTTGTTAACTCGACGGGGAAGCATGATTCTTCAACCGTGTATAGTACGAGTTAGAAGGATAAAGAGACATTTCATTGCACAACATAGATCATGAAATAAGGGAATATTTCGTAAACGTCTTGTAGCCCCTTTGTCATAAGTGTGGCGCGCTTCACAACAATGAAAAGACTCTACTTAACGCGGCTTTCTGACACCCTAGGACACCTTATAACCTATTTGCTCTGATATAAAGTTTGTCACAACCCAAATATAGGCCCGGATCGAGACACGGGACAAAGAACCCCGAGAGGCTCCAAGTCGACCCATGACACAAACATGATATCTGAAACTCAAAATAAATAAGTGGAAGTCTAACATACATAATAGGTAAAGTATGCATACATATCAAGCTAATACCGAATAAAAAATGATAGGATTATTTCTACATAATGTCTGAATAGCCTCTAACAATTCTGATAAGTTGATGGGACAACATCCCCAACTAGCTTGAAAAAATTCTGCAACTGAAAGAACATAACTACAGATAACTGAATGTCCTCGAAGGATGTGGAATCACCAACACTAGCCTAGGGGTGCGAACTCTGAGAATCAGCTAATCGCGGGGCTGAACCTGAATGTTAGAACTTGTATCATGAAACGATACAACACAGTGTATGCGGTCAGTAATTGAAATGTACTGAGTATTCAAGGTAAATAAAATGGACAGTCAAAATACAGAAGAATTCATAAGAGTAGGACAACATGATCAAAAAGTAATTATCATAATGTAAATATAAGGGATCACGTATTTCAAACCATTCGTAAACCAATCATAATCATAATTATAAGAGAAAACTTTATTAACATAAGTTGAGCCTAAGTAACGTAACATAACCATGCATAAATCATGAGGAACAATTGGAGGACTCATCATAGCCGACACCATCATGATAGAGCTTACATGATGCCCCAACTATCTCGCTTAAGTAGGCAAAGCCGTCCCAGGCTTGCCAGGCAAGGGACGTGCATAACGTGATATCACGGGGATCTAATAAGATTAATATTTGTATATATAAACCTATGGTGGCACGTAGTTACGAGATCATGGGGTTTACCTGAATGCTGGGTCTATTTGGTGCTAGACACTTCTCCCAAAAACATGCACATGAGGCTCATATCATAATCATAAATCATTCATGAAGTTTATGGATAATTACAACATAACATACTTGATCATACTTGAAATACATGATTTGCCATGAATAAGGGCCCATGAGTTGGCCAAGAGTCATAAATTCATAAATCATGAAGTCCATGCATACGTGTAAAACATGTATATATTTGATATTCATAAATCTATGATGAATTCTTGGAGAGAATTCATAACATAAATCTGAAATCATAATTTAGACTTTATAAGATCAAAATCATAATAGGATCATAACTTGACTTTTCATGAAGCATGCATCATTTGGCATAATTCAATTAAATTTGAAACTATAGATTTATAATAAAAAATAGTTATAAACTATACATAGATCATAAAATATGATTTTATACATGAAGGAAATCGATACATAGATAGAACATAGAGGATTTCACATGAATTGGGATAAACCCAGAAGATCATAAAACTTAAATCTAGAATTGATATTCATGGAATGGAGAAGAATTTTGAGAATGAGAGTGAAAGAAACTCTCATTCATAGCCTCACATACCTGGGTAAATGGCTCATACACTCTTCCTTGAATGCCCAAAGGAAATTGAAGGAGAATTGATGGATTTTAGCCTTGATCACCCTAGGAACCTTCTAGTCTTGCACGCATGGAGAGGAGTGATTCAGAATGAGCTAAACCCTCTTAAAACAATCCTAACTGAACTTAATATGATGTATTTAGGCCTTAGGAACTTAGGAATTTCGAAAAAGCCCTTACTAAATTCACAGGAAAATACTCACTACTAGTCCGAATGAGGGACTTGACGATTCATCCTCAACACTAGGACTCATTGTCTTCTTCTTGTGGTAAACAATGAAATCATACCTCTGGGGGTCACCATGAAGGACACAACAACTCTTGGTATACCCAATGACACATTGTGATCAAGTCGGGCCCAGCACTGCCCAAATTTTCCACTTCATGCCAACCTCTGGCCACGAGTGACTTGACGACTCGTGGTCCTGACCACGACTCATGGCCTCAGCGCTGGTCAACCCCAAAATCCAAAAATCCAACCAAGTCCACCCTCCTCCCCACGAGTCACTTAACGAATCGTGGTGCACCTCACGGGTCACTGGATGACTCATCCGGTGACCTGGTGTAGAAAATCCTATTTTCTCCATTTCATCCGTCGAGTGTGATCTTAGGGCTTTCGGGGTATTATAATACTCCCCCTTGGGAGCATTCATCCTCGATTGTGAATAGACATATTGAAAAGTTGAGAAATGCAAACATCATACCAAATACTGAACATTAGAGCTGAAAACTGGCGGAGCGACTGTCTCCGGACTGAATTCATGAATCATACATACATACATTTGACATGAAAGAAACTAGGGCACATGAAATGAACATGAAACTGAGTAGGGTACTAGAGAGGAAATTGATACCTCAAGCTAGAACGGAGCTGGGAGGGAATATACATAGGTACTTAGCCATCATATCTGCTTTGACTTCCCACGTAGCTCCCTCAACATGCTGGTTCCTCCATAAAACCTTTATTGAAGCTACTTCTCGTTTCTTAGCTTTTGAACCTGATAATCTAGGATTTCCATCAGAACCTCCTTATATATTAGGCTACCCTTAACACATACACTCTCCACCGGAACAACCAAAGCCGGATCACCCAAGCACTTCTTTAGAAGCGACATATGAAACACTGAGTGCACTGAAGCCAATTCTTAGGGAAACTCCAACTCATAAGCCACCTTGCCAACACATTTCACAATCTTATACGGGCCAACATAGTGGGGGTTAGGTTTCCCTTTATTTCCGAACCTCATCCTTCATTCATGGGAGACACCTTCAGAAACACCCAATCATCAACTTCAAACTCGAGCTCCCTCCTCACATCCGCATAGGACTTTTGGTGACTCTGAGCTGTTTTCAACCTGTCAAGATGAACTTTCTCCATAACCTCCTAGACTAAATCTGGTCCTATCAACGCATCTTCACCAACTTTGAACCAACCAATAGGAAATTTACATCTTCGCCCTTAGAGAGCCTCAAACGGAGCCATCTGAATACTGGAATGGTAGCTGTTGTTATATGAAAACTCAATGAGAGGCAAATGATCATCCTAAATACCCTTGAAATCAATCATACACGCTCTCAAAATATTCTCTTGAGTCTGAATGGTCCGCTACACCTGACCATCTATTTGCGGGTGAAATGCTGTGCGAAGCTTGACTTGAGTACCAAGTCCCTTCTAAAATGATCTCCAAAACTGGGAGGTAAATTGAGTACCTCTATCTGATTTGATGTAAAAGGTCACTCCATGCAACCGAACTAGCTCCCGAATATAAAATTTGGCATAATCCTCTGTTGAGTCGGTAGTTTTAACCGATAGGAAATGAGCAGCTTTAGTCAACCTATCTACAACCACCTAAATAGAGTCATACTGTCGACGAGTACGAGGAAACCCTGTAATGAAGTCCATATTGATTTCCACCCACTTCCAAGTAGGGATACTGATATCTTTGAGCACACCTCCAGGTCTTTGATGCTCAAGTTTCACCGGTTAACAATTCAGACACTTAGCCACAAACTCCGTATATCCTTCTTCATGCCATTCTACCAATAGACTTCCCATAGGTCACGGTACATCTTGGTGGCACCTGGATGCATAGAATATCTGGAACCATAAGCCTCATGCAACATCCTCTCCCTCAAGTCATTATCATCCGGTACACACAAATGACCCTAGTATCGAAGCACACCATCTCCCCCTTGGGAGAAGACCTCCACTTTCTGATTCTGAATAGCTTCCTTCAATTTTATCAAAATAGGATCCTCATCTTGTCTAGATTTGACCTCAGTCACCAAGGAACATTCTAAATCATCCTGAACGTGACACCACCATCCGTTGAGTCAACAAGATGAACTCCTAGTCGTGCAAGCCGATACACATCCTTCACTAATTATTTCCTCTCCTCATCTACATTGGCCATGCTCTCCATAAAAAGCCTGCTAAGAGCGTCTACCACCACGTTAGCTTTACTCGGATGATAAAGGATGCTCATATCATAATCTTTCAAAAGCTCCAACCACCTCCTATGATGTAGATTTAGATCCTTTTGGGTAAACACATACTGTAAGCTTTTGTGGTCCGTAAATACATCTACATGGACCCTGTATGGGTAATGTCTCCAAATCATCAAGGCAAATACTACCGCCGCCAACTCGAGATCGTGAGTCGGGTAGTTCTTTTCATGAACTTTCAGTTGTCTGGAAGCATATGCTATAACTTTACTGTGCTGCAGTAATACACAACCAAGACCGATCCTCAAAGCGTCGCAATACACCACAAACCCATCGATACCCTCAGGTAAGGTTAACACTAATGCTGAGGTGAGTTGAGTCTTCAACTCTTGAAAGCTCTTCTCACAGTCCTCTGACCATCGGAACTTTACTTTATTTAAGGTCAATTTAGTCAACGGTGCTGCATTGGATGAAAACCCTTCAACAAACCTCCGGTGGTAACCAGCTAAACCCATGAAACTCCTGATATCCGAAGGACTAACTGGTCTAGGCCAATTCATCACTGCTTCTATCTTTTGAGAGTCCTTCTGTACACTCTCATTTGACATCACATGTCCCAAAAATACTACTGAGTCTATCCAAAATTCATACTTGCTGAATTTAGCATACAATCGCCGATCCCTCAAGGTTTGTAGCACCACCCTCAAATGAGCAGCATGCTCCTCCTCGCTCTGAGAGTATATGAGAATGTAATCTATGAACACAATCATGAACATATACAAATATGGCTTGAACTCTTTGTTCATCAAATCCATGAAAGTTGAAGGAGCATTCGTTAGTACAAAAGACATAACTACAAACTCATAGTGACCATACCGAGTTCTGAAGGCTGTCTTCGGAATGTCACTCTCCCGAAGCCTAAGCTGATAGTATCTAGATCTGAGGTCTATATTTGAAAAGCACTTAGCACCCTAAAGCTGGTCAAACAAGTCATCGATACTGTAGAGGGATACCTGTTATTGATGGTGACTCTGTTCAATTACCGGTAATCATTGCACATCCGAGGGGAACCATTCTTCTTTCAGACAAAGAGCACTGGTGCACCCCAAGGGGATTTTGCTAGGTCTGATGAAACCCTTGTCCAAGAGATCTTTCAACTGCTCTTTCAACTCCTTCAGCTTAGCTGGAGCCATTCTATAAGGAGGAATAGACATAGGTTGCGTTTCGGGAAGAAGGTCAATACTAAAATCATTCTCCCGCTCGGGAGGAATTCCTGGTAAATCATATGGAAACACTTTTGGATATTCACACACTACAGGAACTGACTGGATAATCGGTGTTTTGGATGTAGCATCCTTAACCCTAACTAGATGGTACACACAACCCTTAAATATCATCTTTCTAGCCTTAAGGTAGGAAATGAAGTGACCTACATGCATAGCTGAACTACCCTTACACTCTAGGACTGGCTCACCCGAAAATCGAAACTCTACCGCATGGGTTCTACAATTTACTGAGGCATAACATGCATGTAGCCAGTCCATGCCAAAGATAATATCAAAATCTATCATGGAAAACTCCAGTAAATCTGCTGAGGTGACTTTCTGAAGGACTGTGATAGGGAAATTTCTATATACCCATTGAGTTGTAACTGAATCACCAACTGGAGTAGAGACTGAGAAGGGATTTGATAGAATTTTGGGATTGACTCCGAAATTACTAGCAACATAGGGAGTACCAAAGGATAAAGTATCCCCTGGATATAAAAATGCATATACATCAAAGTGGAATACTCGTAACATACCAATGACCACATATGTTGAAGTCTCCTGCTCCTGTCGGGATGCAAGGACATAAAACCGGTTCTGGCGATGGCCACCACTTGCACTAGTGGATGCACCCTGTTGAGCTGGGGTTGCTGCTGAACTGGTAGCCTGAGTATGACCTCTACTACCACCTTTTCTAGTCAAGGGAGACTCTTGGCGCATGGCGGGAGCTACCACACCCAAAATAGATATCATATCCCATCAAGCATTCTCTAATATGATTCTTGCCACACTTCCCACAGGCCAGAAAGGTATGCTCTTTATTCATGCTCCTCTGGCCCCCTAAACCTGAGGCTCTGCTCCTCTGACCACCTCACGGTCTGGATGGTGCACTAGCCGATGATGGCGCTGGAGCTAATGACCTATAATGAGATTGCTGGCGATGTCCGCCCCTCGATTGCTACTGAGAGAACCCATAATTGTCTCTCCTGGCCCTCTTGGCCTCTTTCTCTCTCTCTTAGATGCACTGCCTCCATTTGCTGGGCGTATAAAACCAATCGAGGAAAATCAATATCTTGATGAAGCATAACAGTCCTGAAATCCTTGATCAGGTAGTCCGCTACTCCATGCATAAATTTGCTCACCCAAGCTCTCTGCTCAGCCACTAGCTCTGATGCATACTTGGACAAACTAGTGAACTCCAAAGCATACTCTTGGATTGTCACATTACCTTTCCTTAACTTCACAAACTCAACTACTTTAATCTCCCTCATCTCATGAGGGAAGAACCGATCTATAAATGTAGTATGGAACTCATCCCAACCAATGGGGCCTGCTCTAACTACCATACTATCCTTCCATTGCCTGAACCAAATGTGCGCAACCCCTTTCAACTGATACAAGGCTAAATTTGTGCACTCCTCCTTGGACACCCCCATGATCTTGGTGATCTTTAGAACCTCATCAATAAAATCAAGTGGATCCTCATCCTCCTTTGATCTGAGAAACTTCGGAGGGTTCATCCTCAGAAAATCTCTAATTCTTGCCCTTGCCACATTTCCATTTTGAGGGATATGCTCTACCACCTGTTGGTTGACTTGGGCGGTCAAAGACAACACTAGAATCTATATGGTTGCCCTGAACTCTGCGTGGGCAACCTGCTCGGGTACATGCGCCTCGGGAGCTAGTGGGTCCTGCTATTGCCCATCTCCGTTGCCATTTTCATGGCCATTTCCATTTTCATTTCTTCTTCCATTAATTCGGCGAGGAAGCATGATTCTTCAAACGTGTATAGTACGAGTTAGAAGGATAAAGAAACATTTCATCGCACAACATAGATCATGAAAGAAGGGAATATTTCCTAAATGCCTTGTAGCCTCTTCTTCATAAGTGTGGTGCGCTTCACAACCATGAAAATACTCTACTTAATGCAGATTTCAGACACCCTAGGAAACCTCATAACCTATTTCTCTGATACCAAGTTTGTCATGACCCAAACATAGGCTCGGATGGAGAAATAGGACAAAGAACCCCGAGAGGCTCCAAGTCGATCCATGAAATGAACATGATATCTGAAAAACAACATAAATAAGCGGAAGTCTAACATACATAATAGCGAAAGTCTGCATACATATCAAGCTAATACTGAATCAAAAATGACAAGCTGATTTCTACATAATGTCTGAATAGCCTCTAACAATTCTGATAAGTTGATGGGACAACATCCCCAACTAGCTTGAAAAAATTCTGCAACTGAAAGAACATAACTACAGATAATTGAATGTCCTCGAAGGATGTGGAATCACCAACACTGGCCTAGGGGTGTGAACTTTGAGAATCGGCTAATGGCAGGGCTGAACCGGAATGTCAGAGCCTGTATCATGAAATGATACAACATAGAGTATGCAGTTTGTACTTAGAATATACTGAGTATGCAAGGTAAATAAAAAGTACAGTCAAAATACATAAGAGTTCATAAGAGTAGGACAACCTAATCAATAAGTAAATATCATAATGTAAACATAAGGGCTCAAGGTTTTCAAACCATTCGTAATCCAATCATAATCATAATCATAAGAGAAAGCTTTATTAACATAGCTTGAGGCAAAGTAACATAACATAACCATTCATAAATCATGAAGAACAATAGGAGGACTCGTCATAACCGACACCATCATGATAGAGCTTACATGATGCCCCAACTATCTCGCTCAAGTGGGCAGAGCCGTCCTAGGCTTGCCAGGAAAGGGACGTGCATAATGTGATATCATGGGGATACATTAACATTAACATTTTTATATATAAACCTGTGATGGAATGTAGTTCTGAGACCACGGGGTTTACCTGAACGCCGGGTCTACTCAGTGCTAAACATTGCTCCCAAAAACATGCACATGAGGCTCATATCATATCCATAAATCATTCTTGAAGTTCATGGAAAATTACAACATAACATACTTGATAATACTTGAAATACATGATTTGCCATGAATAAGGGGCCATAAGTTGTCCGAGAGTCATAAATTCATAAAGCATGAAATCAATGCATACTTGTAAAACTAGTATATATTTGATATTCATAAATCTATGGTGAATGCTTAAAGAGAATTCATAACATAAATCCTAAATCATAATTTAGACTTGATAAGATCAAAATTGTAATAGGATCATAACTTGACTTTTCATGAGGCATGCATAATTGGGCATAATTCAATTAAATTTTAAACTATAGATTTATAATAAAAAATAGTTATAATATTTACCCATAGATCATAAAACATGATTTGATATATGAAGGGAATTGACCCATAGATAGATCATAGAGGATTTCACAAGAATTGGGATAAACCCCATAAGATCGTGAAACTTAAATCTAGAATTGAGATTCATGGAATGGAGAAGAATTTTGAGCATAAGAGTGAAAGAAACTCTCATTTTATAGCCTCACATACCTGGGTAAGTTGATCTTATGCTCTTCCTTGAATGCCCAAAGGAAATTGAAGGAGAATTGATGGATTTTAGCCTCGATCACCCCTAGGAACCTTCTAGTCTTGCATGCATGAAGAGGAGTGATTTAGAATGAGCTAAACTAAATTGAGATAAACCCTATTAAAACAATCCTAACTTAGATTAAAACAACATAGTTTAGGCCTTAGGAACTTAGGAATTATGGAAAATCCCTTAGAAATTTGCAGGAAAATACTCACTACCAGTCCCAACAAGGGACTGGACGATTCATTCTCAACATCATGACTCATGGTCTGCTTCTCGTGGTCAACATTGAAATCATACCTCTTAGGGTCACCATGAGAGACACCACGACTCATGGCGACCAAGTCGGGCCCAACACTGTCTAAGTTTTCCACTTCATGCCAACCTCTGGCCACGAGTGACTTGACGACTCATGGTCCTAACCACGACTCGTGGCCTCAGCCATGGTCAACCCTAATAACCAAAAATCCAACCAAGTCCACCCTCCTCCCCACGAGTCACTTAATGACTCATGGTGCACTTCACGGGTCACTGGATGACTCATCCTATTATCTGGTGTAGAAAATCCTATTTTATCCATTTCAACATTCGGGTCTAATCTTAGAGCTTTCGGGGTATTACAATAACTCCCTCTAGGGAACATTCATCCTTCAATGTGAATAGACATACTGAAAAGTTGAGAAATGCAAACATCATACCAAATACTGAACATTAGAGTTGAAAACTAACGGAGTAACTATCTCCAACTGAAATACATGACTGAACTGAATTTATGAATCATACATACATACGTTGACATGAAAGAAACTGGGGCACATGAACTGAACATGAAACTGAGAAAAGTACTAGAGAGGAAACTGATACCTTAAGCTGGCACTGAGCTAGGAGAGAATAGATGTGGGTATTTAGCCATTATATCTGCTTCGGCTTCTCATGTAGCTCCCTTAACATGCTGGTTCCTCCTAAAATCATTACTGAAGCTACTTCTTTGTTTCTTAGCTTTCGAACCTGACAATCAAGTATTTCCATCAGAACCTCCTTATAGCTAAGGCTACCCTTTACATCTACAGTCTCCATCGGAACAACCAAAGCTGGATCACCCAAGCACTTATTTAAAAGCGACACATGAAACACCAAGTGCACTAAAGCCAATTCTAAGAGAAATTCCAATTCATAAGCCACCTCGCCAACACGTTTAACAATCTTGTATGGGCCAACTTAGCGGGGGATGAGTTTCCCTTTCTTTCTGAACCTCATCACTTCCTTTATTAGAGACACCTTTAGAAACACCGAATCATCATCTTCAAACTCAAGCTCTCTCCTCCTCACATCCGTATAGGATATTTGATGACTCAAAGATATTTTTAGCCTTTCCCTTATAAGCTAAACTTTCTTCATAGACGCATGGACTAAATCTGGCCCTATCAACATAGCCTCACCTTCTTCAAACCAACCAATAGGCGATCTACATTTCCTCCCATAAAGAGCCTCGAACAGAGCCATTTGAATGTTAGAGTGGTAATTATTGTTGTAAGCAAACTCAATAAGAGGTAAATCGTCATCCTAACTATCTTTGAAGTCAATCACACATGTTCTCAACATATCCTCAAGAGTTTGAATAGTTCGCTCGGCCTGAACATCTGTCTGCGTGTGAAAAGCTATGTTAAGCTTGACCTGAGTACCAAGTCCCTTCTAAAACGACCTCTAGAACTGGGAGGTAAACTGAGTAACTCTGTCTGATATGATGGACAAGGGATCACCATGAAACTGAACTAACTCCCGAATATACATCTTAGGATAATGTTCCACTGAGTTAGTGGCTTTGACCAGTAGAATGAGCTATTTTAGTCAACCTGTCCACAACCACCAAAATAGAGTCGTACTGTCGACGTGTATGAGGCAACCCTGTAATGAAGTCCATATTGATATCTTCCAACTTCCAGGTGGGGATACTAATTTCTTGAAGCACATCTCCTGGTCTTTTATGCTCCACTTTCACTTAGTGGTAGTTCGGACACTTAACCACAAACTCTACTATCCTTCTTCATACCATTCCACCAATAGACTTCTCATAGGTCACGGTACATCTTGTTGCGACCTGGATGTATAGAATATCAGGAAGCATAAGCCTCATGCAACATCCGATCTCTCAAGTCATCAACACTCATAATGCACAAACGACCCTGATAACAAAGTACACAATCTCCCCCTTGGGAGAAGATCTCTACCTTCTGATTCTGAACCACTTCCTTTAGCTTTACCAAAATAGGATCCTCATCTTGCCTGGCCTTGACCTCAGTCACCAAAGAGGATTCTAAACCATTCTGAACAATGACACCACTATCCGTCGAGTCAATAAGGCGAACTTCTAATCGTGAAAACCGATGCACATCCTTCAACAACTCTTTCCTTCCATCTTCCACATAACAAACACTTTCCATGGATATCCTGCTAATGGCATCCACCAATACATTGTCCTTGCCCAGATGATAAAAGACACTCATGTTATAATTCTTGAGAAGCTCTAACCATCTCCTTTATCGCAAATTCAGGTCCTTTTAGGTAAACACATACTGAAGACTCTTGTGGTCCATGAAAGCATCCACATGCAGTCCATACAAATAATACCTCCAAATCTTCAGTACAAACACCACTGCCACCAATTCTAGGTCGTGCGTCGGGTAATTCTTCTCATGAGTTTTAAGCTGTCTAGAGGCATACGCAGTGACCTTTCCATGTTGCATCAACACAACCAAGTGCAACCTTAGAGGCATCACAATACACCCCAAATCCATCTGTACCCTCGGGTAGGGTCAATACTGGGGATAAAGTGAGTCAGGTCTTTAACTCTTCAAAAATCTTCTCACAGGAATCCGACCACTATAATATGACTTTCTTCTATGTCAACTTTGTCAACGGTGCCTCCATAGATGAAAATAACTCAACAAACCTTCTGTAGTAGCGAGCTAAACCCAATAAACTCTTGATATCTGAAGGACTAACTGGTCTAGGCTAATTCTTTACAACTTGTATCTTTTTTGAGTCCACCTGTACACCCTCACTTGACACCACATGGCCCAAAAGTGCTACGGAGTTCAACCAAAATTCACACTTGCTGAATTTAGCAAACAATTGGCGATCCTTAAGAGTCTGTAGCATAATCCTCAAATGAGCGGCATGCTCCTCCTCGCGCCGAGAATATATGAGAATATCATCTATGAACACAATCACGAACATGTCCAAATATGGCTTGAACACCCTATTTATCAAATCCATAAAAGTTGTAGGAGCATTTGTTAATCCAAAAAATATAACTACAAACTCATAGTGACCATACTGAGTCTTGAAGGCTATCTTCGGGATGTCACTCTCCCTAACTCTGAGCTAGTGATAATTAGACCTGAGATCTATCTTCGAGAAGCATTTAGCAACCTAAAGTTGGTCAGAAAAATCATCAATCCTGGAAAGAGGATACTTGTTCTTGATTGTGATCTTATTCAACTATCGGTTGTCAATGCATATACGAAGATATCCATCCTTCTTATGAACAAAGAGAACTAGTGCACCCCATGGGGATTTACTCGGTCTGATGAAACCCTCTTCTAAGAAATCCTTTAGCCCAGCTAGATCCATTATGTAAGGAGGAATCATATAGGTTGTGTATCGGGAAGAAGGTCAATACATAAGTCAATCTCTTGCTTGGGAGGGACTCTGGGTAAATCATTTGGGAATACCTTCGGATAATCACACATTACAGGAATTGACTAGAGAGTCAGGGTCTCAGATGTAGCATCCTTAACCCGTACGAGATGGTAAACACAACCCTTAGAAATCATATTTTTAGCCTTGAGGTAGGAAATAAATCGACCTACAGGCACAATTAATCTACCCTTCCACTCTAGGACTGGCTCACCCAGAAATGGGAACTCTACTACACGGGTTCTACAATTCACGGAGGAATAACATGCATTAGCCAATCCATGCCAAAGATAACATCAAAATCTGTCATGTCTAGCTCTACTAGATCTGCTGAGGTGACTTTCTGAAGGATTGTGATAGGGAAATTTTTGTATACCCATTGAGCTATAACTGAGTCACTGACTGGAGTAGAGACTGAGAAGGGTTCTGATAGGATTTCGAAACTGACTTCAAAACTACTAGCAATATAGGGCATCACAAAAGATGAGGTAGCACCTGGATGTAATAATGCATAAACATCATGAAATACTCGTAAAATACTAGTGACCACATCTGGAGAGACCTTCTGCTCCTAATGAGATGAGAGGGCATTAAACCTGTTCTGACATTCTCCACCACCTGCACTAGGGGATGCACCTTGCTGAGCTGAGCGTGCTGGTGGAGTTGTTGAACTGGTGGCTGGGTTTTGACCTCTACCATGGCCCTGTCTGGCTGCTGGGCAATCCCTAAGTATATGGCCGGGCTTCCCACACCCGAAACATGAACCTAAACCTGCTAAGTACTGACCGATGTTCCTCCTACCATACTTGTCACAAAATGGAATACGCCTGCACCGACTGGCTCCCCTGACCTCAAGAGCCTAATGCCTGTCCTCTCTGATCACGCCTAGACTTGGATGGAATGCTGACTGACGAAGACACTGGGACTACTGCCGATGTTCCCTACCAGATCTGTGTTAAGAAAACCCAGAACTGTCTGTCCTAGCCCTCTTGACCTCACTCTCCCTCTCCCTCATCTGCACCGCCTCCATATGCTGGGCATACAAGATCAATAGGGAGAAGTCGATGTCCTGATGTAGCATAGCAATCCTGCAATCTTTCACCGAGTAATACGCCACCCCGTTCACAAACATGCTTACCCGATCCCTCTGATCGACCACCATCTCCGATGTATACTTGGACAATCGGTGAGCTCTAGGGCATACTCCTTGAGGGTCATATTGTTCTATCTTAAATTCACGAACTCAACTTCCTTGATTTTCCTCATCTCCGGGGGAAAGAATCGGTCTAAGAATGTGGTGAGAATCTCATCCCAACTAATGAGACCCACTCCAACTCCCTGGTAACGCTCAAATCACACTTCCTGACAAGGTATGAAGCGAACATTGTCAATAAAGAATCCAACTAAGAGGTTGGGGTCGAACCTACAAGGAATAGGGTAAGATCTAGACTAATGCCAGTAAGTGAACTTGTTGGTAAGTTATCTCCAATTTGGGGGTTTCAAGAAAACAACGTAAAAGCAAAGATTATAATTGAGATTTAAATCAATATTTGAAAAAAACTAGGATAAGTGTTCCCCATGGGTTCATAACTACTTTGGGTATACACACGTGATCAATCCCAATTCTTACTTGTGGAATTGATAACTAGGGTTCATCCAAACGACTGGTTTATCCCTATTGGATGACTATACTCAATCACCGGATCAGGTCTCATAAGTGATTCCAAACTATCCATTATTAATATGTTCCAAATTTAACTATCCTGCGACCACAACTCAAGTTAATACAATAATCGTAAAGATCAAGGCTTTGCTTTAATTCTCTTTTCCTAATCTCTACCTCTCTAGATTCAAGTAAGTAAAGAATTGGGGCAATTCCTAACATCGTATACCGTTAATAAACATTTAAACATGAAGAGAATTCAATACAAGCTTTTCGCATTGGTCTTTAATCATTTTCGTGCAACCCTAATTTGTTAATCCGCCATGGTTCTCACAACCCCTAGTTGTGGAGGTTTTAGCCTCTCATGGTTGTAAGATTGTAATTCAAATTCATAGACAAACACAGAATTAAATACTTACAGCAACAATCGAAAGGAAATCAGATTTGATTATTTAAGAACGACGTCAAGAACAATGTAAGAAATCAAGAATTTGAACCGAAGAATTTCTCCTCAACACTTGATAAGAATTCAAAAAAATAACTATTCACACGTATCTTACACAAGTCTGTCCTTCTCTAACTAAAATAAAATGTAAACGATATTTATATAGACATTAGAAACCTTTTCCTAAGTTAACAGGGAGTTTTCCATATCTGGTGCCGACTGTGCCATGATTTGTCCTACGACCCGTAGCAGGATTGTACGGGTCGTACTTGCTTTCCGTAAGTTCCTGGATGCTACAGACTTGGTTAAGTGTTTGCATGCTGGTACGACTCGTACCTTCATCCTACGATTTGTACATTGCCTTCATGGTTTGGCTCTGAGAACTCTAACCTCTTCTGGAATTCTTCACGAGTGTTGTGGTACGACTCGTACCTTCTTTCCACGACTCGTATTGTCTATAGTTTCTGAAGTTCTGCCAAGTACTAAAAATCATCTGACGTTCACCACGGCTCCTGGTACAATTCATATTGGTGCCAAAGTTTGTGAGTCCATCCATACCAGGAGTCTGCCTTTGTGCAATTTATTCTGAATATTTCCACGACTCCAGTTACGGCTCGTACCATTGTGGTACGGCTTGTACTGAGAGTCGTAGGTTTCCTCCTTTCCAATTCAGCCTTCTGACTTTCATCACGACTCTCAGTATGGCTCGTATTGAAACTGATACTTTGGCTGATTTTCTGCATTTTAAGGCTTCTTTTGCGCATCTTTGCTCCTAACACTTATTTTCCCTGAAATCAAAGTAAAAGTGCCTTATATCCATATAAACACACTTAAGTCCATGCTATTTTCTCTATTTTAAGCATCAAAAGTGCTGTAAACTCACAACACATCAACACCCTCAACTTAAGACTTTTGCATGTCCTCAGGAAAAAAAAGAAAAAATAAACACGATGTTAAAATAGAAAATAAATCTAGGACACTACAACCAATATCAAATAAAATTTGCACTATGACTCCAAAAGCTTTTGACCCTTTCCCTGTGAACCAATTTAGCACATGTACTACAAGAAACTACAAAACATGATAAATAGGGATCAAGATATGTCATCTAGCTATTAGCAGGTAGTCAAGTCATCACCAATGCTTTTCACATATACCACTTGTCACGACCCAAACATGGGTCTGGATTGAGACACTGAACAAGACGCCTCGAGAGACTCCAAGTCAACCCACGACGTGAACATACATCTAACTCCATCAATAAAATAGAAGATTTATCATAATAAACATAGTGGAAGTCTAAACATAACATAACATCAGAACCTACAACGCGAGACTGAAGCGGAATACAATCTATATCTGAAAAGCCTCTACGTCTGATGAGTTGATGAGAAAAGACCCTAACTAACACTCTAAGTCTAAAATGAAAATGTAAAGAAACAACTGATAAGGGAGGGTCCTCAAGAGATGAGGACTCACCAACTGAGACTGGATGCTAACTCTGGAAGATGACTAGTGACGGGACTAAGTTTGAAGATCGGAGCATGTATCATAATATGATACAACATAGAGTATGCGGTCAATACGTGGAATAAACCGAGTATGAAAAGTAAGTAAAACCGCTTAAGTAAGTAAGATTATTAAGACATGCATAATATAAAACATAATTAAGATAAGAATCTGAGAGTAGGGGTTGCATGCTATTATTTGAAATCATGATATGAACATATCTGAAACATCATAACTGAATCGAATGAACCAAAGCTGAAATATGATAAGCATAAGTAAAACAAAACATTGGGTCAAACCTGCTTTAGACCATATATTTATATATTATGAATGATTAATATGCATAACTGAAATCATGAAGAACAATGGGAGACTTGTCTTATAACCGACATTACCATGATAGAGCTTACGTGGTCCCGACTATCACACTAAAGTGGGCAGAGCCATCCAAAGCCTTGCCAAGGCTAAGGACGCTACCATGATATCGATATCAAGCTGAAGGCCCCTTGGGGCAGGGGAAAGCTCACAAAGAAGGTCCCAAATAATATGATTATACCTACATTGGCTCGTTGTTCTGAGGCATAGGGTTGACTGACCCTTAGCTTACTCGGTACTAGACACTATTCCCAAAAACATGCATATTCTCTCTATCATTTTTCAATGAAGCTGAGCACTGTCTAGTGACGAAGCTGAATAATCATGTACATATAAAATCTGAAATCATACATGAGGAGCATTGGCTCATACCATATCACAAGCTGAACAACATTGGGAGTCGTGACTCCAAAACCATGTGGTAAGCTAATTGACATGAAATCATAAATCATACTTGAACATATGGGCTTTCCCAATACTTAAACATGCTTGAAAATACTTGATTCACTTTAAAAACATGATCATAGACATGGGCAATTTGAAAAGATGCTTTTCTCATAAATATCTCATCATACTTGAATATACATCATAGATCTCAACTTTCATGAACTTCTCATGGATGGGCATCATAATTTATAAAATTTGAAAACATGATTTATAATTGAAAACATTATAAAACGTGCCCATGAATCATAATTCAATAATAGAAACATACTTAGATCATACCCATGGTAGAACCTTAGGAAATTCATGCATTGTTTTAGAACCCTATAGGATCAACATATAGATTTTCATGAATTAGAGAGGGATTTGGCATGGGTGTGAACAAATTCACCAATTCATACCCTTACATATCTGAGAGAATCTGATTCTAATACTTTTATGATTGCCCAAGGAAAAATTGAGAAGAACTTGGAAGAGCTTAATCACCTCTCTAGACTTCTACACTTGCATGCATGAATAGGAATATCTTAGAATGAACTTACCCCTCTTAAAACTCATTATTCATTGCTTAAAACGCGTAGTTTAGGCCTTAGGATCATAGGAATTACGGATAATCCCTTACTAAATTCACAGAGAATAACATATTGCCAGTCCCAACGAGGGACTGGATGAGTCATCACCTCTGACCACGACTTGTGGCCTCCTGTCGTCAAGTACACTGGCCATGTTTCTTCAAAGGGTCACCTCAAGGGACCTAACGATTCCTCACTGGTGGCCACGACTCGTGGTCACTTTTTGTTACCTTCACTGCTCAAAACCTTAAATCCTTAACCAATTGCTGACCATTACTCACCTAACAAATCGTGGCATTGACCACTACTCGTGGTGTCCAGTCGTGAGGTACACTACCGACCTTTCCTTCAACTTCCCTTGACCACAGGTGACCTAACGGCTCATGGGGTTGACCATGACTCGTGGTCACACTTGTGGCCACCCCAACTTGAAAAATTCTAGACAAGTCAAAGCTCCTCACCACAAGTCACTTAATGACTCGTGGTCATCCTGACGTGTCACAGGATGACTTGTTCTATGACCTGGTGCAAAAAATCCTATTTTCTCCATTTCAACTCCCGAATATGATTTTAGGGATTTTGGCGTATAAAAATATCTCCCCCTTGGGAATATTCATCCTCGTATGTTTGAAAATCATACATAAAAGCAGGGAAATGCAATCTTCATACTCAAATACTGATCATATAAGCTGAAAACTGACAGATTGACTACCTCCTTACTAAACTAAATGACTGAACTGAATTTATGAATCATACATACATACTTTGACATGAAAGTAACTGGGGCACATGAACTGAACATGAAACTGAATAGAGTTCTAGGGCAAAAATTGATACCTCAAGCAGAAACTGAGCCGGAAGGGAACAAATGTAGGTATCTAGCCATCATACTTGCTTCGGATTCCCACGCAACTCCCTCAACATGCTGATTCCTCCATAAAACTTTAATTGAAGCTACTTCCTTGTTCCATAGCTTACGAACCTGCCGATCCAATATTTCTACCGGAACCTTCTCATAACTAAGGCTGTCTTTCACATCGACACTGTCCACCGGAACAACTAGAGCTGGATCACCAAACATTTCTTTAGGAGCAATACATGGAAAACTGGATGGAATGAAGCTAATTCTGAGGGAAACTCAATTCATATGCTACCTTGCCAACCCGTTTCACAATTTGGTACGGGCCAACATAACGGGGACTGAGTTTCCCTTTCTTTCCAAATCTCATCACTCCCTTCATGGGAGACACCTTCAGAAACACCCAATAATCAAATTCGAACTCGAGTTCTCTCCTTCTCACATCCACATAAGACTTTTGGAGACTCTGAGCTATTTTCAACCTGTCCTTATGAGATGAACCTTCTCCACGACCTCATGGACTAAATCTGGTCCTATTGTCGTAGATTTACCAACTTCAAACAAACCGATAGGCAATCTACATCTCTGCCCATAAAGAGCCTCAAGCGGAGTCATCTAAATTCTAGAATGGTAGTTGTTGTTATACGCAGGAAAATGATCATCCCAACTACCCTTGAAGTCAATCACACACACTCTTAACATCCCCTCGAGAGTATGAATAGTCTGCTCTGCCTGACCATCGATTTGTAAATGGAATGTTGTACTGAGCTTGATTTGAGTACCAAGTCCCTTCTGAAACGATCTCTAAAACTAAGAGGTAAACTGAGTACCTCTGTCTGATATGATGGAAAAGGGAACTCCATGGAACTCCATGCAATCGAACTAGCTCTCGAATGTATAGTTTGGCACAATCCTCTTCTGAATCAGTAGTTTTGAAAGATAGATAATGAGCGGCTTTGGTCAACCTGTCCATGACCACCCAAATGGAATCATACCGTCGACGAGTGCGTGGAAACCCTATGATGAAGTCCATATTGATCTCCTCCCACTTTCAAGTAGAAATACTGATATCTTGAAGCACACCTCCTCATCTCTGATGCTCGACCTTCACCTTTTGACAATTGGGACACTTAACCACAAATTCTGCTATGTCCTTCATGCCATTCCACCAATAGACTTTCCGTAGGTCACGGTAGATCTTGGTGGCAACTAGATGTATCGAATACCTGGAACCGTGAGCCTCGTGAAATATCCAATCTCTCAAATCATCAACATCTGAAACACATAAGAGACCCTGATATCGAAGCACACCATCTCCCCTTTTTGAGAAGGCCTCTACCTTTAGATTCTGAACGACTTCCTTTAACTTTACCAAAATAGGGTCCTCGTCTTGTCTAGCTTTTACGTCAGTCACGAAGGACGATTCTAGTTTGTTCTGAATAATAACTCCACCATTGGATGAGTTAACCAACGAACTGCCAATCATGTAAACCGATGTGCATCCTTCACCAGCTCCTTCCTCCCCTCATCCACATAGGAGACACTCTCCATAGAGAGCCTGCTAAGAGCGTCTGCTACTACATTAGCCTTAACCGGGTGGTAAAGGACACTCATATCATAATACTTGAGTAGCTCCAACCACCTCCTTTGGCATAGATTTAGATCCATTTGAGTAAAAACATATTATAGGCTTTTGTGGTCCGTAAACACATCCACATGGACCTCGTACAAATAATGTCTCCATATCTTCAAGGAAAGCACCACTACCACCAATTCAAGATCATGGGTTGGGTAATTCTTTTCATGAACTTTCAGCTGTCTGGAAGCATATGCTATAACCTTGCCATGCTGTATCAATACACACCCAAGACCGATCCTCGAAGCATCACAATATACCATAAACCCATTGGTACCCTCGGGTAGGGTTAACACCGATGCTGAGGTGAGTCGAGTCTTTATCTCTTGGAAGCTCGTCTCACAAGCCTCCAACCAGTGGAACTTCACTTTCTTTTGGATCAATTTAGTCAATGGCGCTGCAATAGATGAAAACCCCTCTACAAACCTCCGATAATAACCAACTAAGCCCAAGAAACTCCTGATATTCGAAGGATTCACTGGTGTAGGCCAATTCTTCACTGCTTCTATCTTTTGAGAGTATACCTGTACACCCTCACTTGACACCACATGACTTAAAAATTCCACTGAGTTCAACCAAAACTGATATTTACTGAATTTAGCATACAACTGGTGATCCTTGAGGGTCTGTAGAACCACCCTCAAATGAGCAGAATGCTCATCCTCGCTCCGAGAGTATATCAAGATACCATCTATGAACATGATCACGAACATATCCAAGTATGACTTGAACACCCTATTCATCAAATCCATAAAGGCTGCAGGAGCATTCATTAGTACAAAAGACATAATTACAAACTCATAATGACCATACCGCGTCTTGAAACCTGTCTTTGGGATGTCACTCTCCCAAACCCTGAGCTGATGGTATTCAGATCTGAGGTATATCTTCAAAAAGAACTTAGCACCCTGAAGCTGGTCAAACAAATCATCAATTCTGGGGAGTGGATACCTGTTCTTGATGGTGACCTTGTTCAACTGCTGATAATTAATACATAGACGAAGAAAGCCATCTTTCTTGCAGACAAAGAGAATTGGTGCACCTTACTGGGATTTGCTAGGTCTGATGAAACCCTTGTCTAAGAGGTCCTTCAACTGCTCCTTCAACTCTTTTAACTCGGTTGGAGCCATTCTATAAGGAGGAATAAATATAGGTTGCGCATCAGGAAGAAGGTCAATACTAAAATCAATCTCCCACTCGGGAGGGATTCCTAGTATATCATCTGGGAAGACTTCTAGATATTCACACACTACTGGAACTTACTAGATAGTCGGTATCTCGAATGTAGCATCCTTAACCCTAACCAGATGGTACACACTATCCTTAGAGATCATCTTTCTAGCCTTAAGGTAGGAAATAAAATGACCTATTGGCACAACTGAACTACCCCTCAATTCTAAGATCGGCTCACCCAAAAATATGAATTCTACTACCCGGGTTCTATAATTCATTGAGGCATAACATGCAAATAACCAATCCATGCCAAGGATAACATCAAAATCGGTCATGGTTAACTCTACTAAATCTGCTAAGGTGATTTTCTGAAGAACTACGATAGGAAAATCTCTATACACCCGTTGAGCTATAATTGAATCATCGACTGGAGTGGAGATTGAGAAGGGTTCTGATAGGATTTCGGGACTGACTCCGAAACTAATAGCAACATAAGGCACCACAAAATACAAAGTAGACCCTAGATATAACAAAGAATATACATCAAGGTGGAAAACTCATAACATACCAGTAACTACATCTGGGGAGAACTCCTGCTTCCGTCAGGATGCTAAGGCATAGAATCTATTTTGGCGCTGACCGCCACCTGTGCTAGTAGACGCTCCCTGTTGAGGTGGGCATGCTGGTGGAGCTGCTGAACTGTAAGCTGGGCCTCGACCCTTGTCATGGCCCTGTCTAGTTGATGGGAAATCTCAGAGCATATGTCAAGGCTTTACACACTCAAAGCAAGCACCTGTACCCACCAAACACTAACCCGTGTGTCTCCGGCCACACCTGTCGCCAACTGGAATATTAGAATCTGCGGGCTTGCTTCTCTGACCCCTAGAGCCTGATGCTTTTCCCTTATGGTTGTGCCTAGGTATGGATGGTACACTCATAGAGGAAAATGCTGGGGCTGAAGATATCTGATGGGACTGTTGTCGGTGCCCACCACCTAGTCTCGACTGAGAGAGCCTATAACTATCTATCCTAGCCCTCATGCCCTCTCTCTGCCTCAGATGCGCCGCCTCCATCTTCTAGGCATACAAAACTATCCAAGGAAAATACATTATCCTAATGGAGCATGGAGGTCCTGCAATCCTTGTCCAGGTAGTTCGCCACTCTATGAACAAACCTACTTACTCAAGTCCTCTGGTCAACCACTAACTCTGAGGCGTACTTGGACAGACGAGTGAACTCTAGGGCATATTCATTCACTACCATATTTCCTTGTTTTAGATTCACAAACTTGGCCTCTTTCCCCTCCCTCATCTCACGAGGGTAGAACTGATCTAGAAAAGCAACGTGAAACTCATCCCAACTGATAGGGCCTGCTCTGACTGCCATTTTATCCTTCCACTGTTTGAACCAGATATGTGCAACCTATTTCAGCTGATAATAGGCTAAGTCAGTTCACTCCTCTCTATTTACCCTCATGACCTGGGTGATCTTTAGAATCTCGTTGATAAACTTATGTGGATCCTCGTCCACCTTTAACCCAAGAAACTCTAAAGGGTTCATCCTTAGGAAATCTCTAACTTATGTTTCCGCCGCATTCCCATACTGAGGGACATGCTCTATATCCTACTGATTGACTTGTGCGTTTAAGGCTTGTGCTAGCATCTGAATGGCTTCCCAAAATTCAGCATAGGCAACCAGCTTCGGTTCATGATGCTCATGGGCTGGTGGAGCCTGTTAGTTCCTGTCTCCATTGCCACCCTTGTGGCCATTTTTATTTCCATTTCTTCCTCCATTAAATCTGTGAGGAGACATGATTCTGCAAACGCATGTAGCACGAGTTAGAAGAATGGAGAGACCTTTCACCACACGACATAGATCATGAAAGAAGGGAACATTTTCTAAATGTCTCGTAGCCTCTTCGTCATAAGTTTGGCGCGCTTCACACCCATGAAAAAGACTCTACTTAACGCGGATTTCAGACACTCTAGGACACTTCAAAACCTAATGCTCTGATACCAAGTTTGTCACGATTCGAACATGGGCCCCGATCGAGACTCGGAACAAGGATTCCCGAGAGACTCCAATTCGACCCATGGAATGAACATACATCTAACTCAATAAATAAATGGAAGATTTATCACAATAAACATAGTGGAAGTCTAAATATAACATAACATAAGAACATAAATGCGAGTCTGAAGCTGAATACAATCTATGTCTGAAAAACCTCTACGTCTGATGAGTTGATGGGACAAGACCCCAACTAACTCTCTAAGTCTAAAACTGAAAATGTAAAGAAACAACTGATAAGGGAGGGTCCTCAGGAGATGAGGACTCACCAACTGAAATTGGATGCTAACTCCGAAAGTTGGCTAGTAACGGGGCTGAGTCTGAAGATTAAAGCTTGTATCATAAAATGATATAACATAGAGTATGCGGTCAGTATGTGAAATGTACCGAGTATGCAAGGTAAGTAAAACCGCTTAAGTCAGTAAAATCATTAAAACATGCATAATATAAAACATAATCAAGATAAGAATATGAGAGTAGGGCTTGCATGCTATTTTCTGAAATCATGATTTGAACATATTTGAACATCATAACTGAATTGAATGACCCAAAGCTGAAATCTGATAATCATAAGTAAAAATTAACATTGGGACAAACCTGATTTAGAACATATATTTATATATCATGAATGATTAACATGCATAACTAAAATCATGAGGAACAATGGGAGACTCTTCTTATAACCGACATTACCACGATAGAGTTTATGTGGTCCCGACTATCACACTCAAGTGGGCAGAGCCATCTAAAGCCTAGCCAGGGCTAAGGACGCTACCATGATATCAATATCAAGCTAAAGGCCCCTTGGGGAAGGGGAAAACACACAAAGGAGGTCCCAAATAATCTGATCATACATACATTGGCTTGTAGTTATGAGGTATAGGGTTGCCTGACCCTTAGCCTACTCGGTGCTAGACACTACTCCCAAAAACATACATATGCATTCCATCATTTTTCAACGAAGCTGAATAATCATGTACATATAAAATCTTAAATCATATATGAGGAGCCTTGGCTCAAACCATACCATAAGTTGAACATCAATGAGAGTCTTCACTCCAAAACCATGTGATAAGCTAATTGACATGAAATCATAAATCATACTTGAACATATGGGCTTTCCCAATACTTAAACATGCTTGAAAATACTTGATTCACATGAAAACATGATCATATACATGGGTAATTTGAAAACATGCTTTTCTCATAAATATCTTATCATACGTGTACATACATCATAGATCTTAACTTTCATGAACTTCTCATGGATGGACATCATAATTTATAAAACTTGAAAACATGGTTTATAATTAAAAACATTGTAAAACGTGCATATGAATCATAATTCAGTAATACAAACATACTTAAATCATACCCATGGTAGAAACTTAGGAAATTCATGCATTGAGTTAAAACCCCATAGGATCAACATATAGATTTTCATGAATAGAGAGGGATTGGGCATTGGTGTGAACAAATTCACCCATTCATAACCTTACATACTTGAGAGAATCTAATTCTACAACTTCTCTGATTGCCCAAGGAAAAATTGAGAAGAACTTGATAGAAATTGAGCTTGATCACCACTCTAGACTTCTACACTTGCATGCATGAATAGGAATAGCATAGAATGAACTTACCCCTCTTAAAATTCACTATACATAGCTTAAAACAACATAGTTTAGGCCTTAGAATCATAGGAATTACGGATCAACCCTTACTAAATTCACAGAGAAAAATAGACTGCCATTGCCAACGATGGACTACACGAGTCATCACCTCTGACCACGACTCATGGCCTCCTGTCTTCAAGTACACTGGCCATGTTTCCTCAAAGGGTCCCCATGAGGGACCTATGATTCATCACTGGTGAAAACGACTTATGGTCACCTCTCATTACCTTCACTGCTCAAAACCTTAAATCCTTAACCAACTGCTGACCACGACTCACCTAATGAATCGTGGCATTGACTACGACTCGTGGTATCCAGTCATGAGGTACACTGCCGACCTTTGCTTCATCCTTTAACTGCCCTTGACCACGGGTGACCTAATGGCTCGTAGGGTTGACCACGACTCATGGTCACACCCGTGGCCTCCCCAACTTGAGAAATTACAAAAAAGTCAAAGCTTCTCACCACGAGTCACTTATCGACTCGTGGTCATCTTGACGGGTCAAAGGATGACTTATTCTGCGAACTAATGCAGAAAATCCTATTTTCTTTTTTCAACTCCCTGGTCTGATGTTAGGGCTTTCGAGGTATAACACCACTGGTAAAGTAAACACAAACCATGTACCTTCACAGTAAACGAAGTCCCCCACTCATAGATATAATAAAATATATGGCATGGGACTAGTGAGACTCTCACTCTCACAAAGAAGTTCCAAATACTGCATATTGGATACCATAGGCTTGCCATTATTTTCTTTACTTCGATTTGACAGATGGATAGGTTAGGATCACTATAGTACTTGCTTTGGCTTGTAATATAGACTTTCGGGCTGGGTAAGGTAGATATGGAATATTTTGAGTGACTAAACCCCTCCTTGGCACTACATACATGTGGCTCCATTCTTCTTTTTTGTTCTTTGCACTTTTTCCACCCTTTTTACTTTTTTCACTTTTTCCTCCCTTTTCACCCTTTTTTATGCACTTGTATGAGTGTGGTGTGTTTTCAAACTTTTTCATAAATTATTCTCTTTTTTTATCTTATTTTTCAATTTTTCTTTCTTTGTCTTTTTCTTTTGTCACACCACACCACATTTTCACCTTTTTCTTTTCTCTTCCTTTTTCACTTTCTCATTGTTTATGCACCCCTAATCTAGCCACCCTCAACTTTGTAATTTTGCCTATGTTGAGGTTCACAATGTCCAGGGAGGGGCCATGGACAAAACAAGTTCATGTATAAAAATGGGTACGGTTAATTGGTTGATCAAAGAAAAATGGTCTATTCAAGGCTAAAATATTTGGATCAAGGGAATCATATGATTCCGGTAGGGTTATGTAGGATTAAAATGGGCTCAACAAAAATGGCCTATGATCCTTTCCTAACCAACCATCCTAAACCTATGCAAAGAACAACCGAGCAAGTTTTAGATCCTCTACATAGTATTGAACTGGTATCATACCTCACTCACTCATGATACATGATTTATATTCACTCTACCTATCAAGTTTATTCAAGTATTAACAAAAAATACACATTCTAATGTGCTAAATGACATAAAAAGATCCACAGAAATCATGCATTCAATCACAAGTACACAACTAATTCATCAAAAAATTTTAACAGGGTCAATTTTTCAAAAATATCAAATCTAGTGCACTTTATTGGCTGAGTACTCCTAAGCTACTTTATAATTAAACAAAAGTCACAAAAAAATCCTAAATATGCTGGTTCTACTAGATAGAATGCCCGAGGGAAAAGAAACATGACAAGAAAAACCCTCGGATGAATCAAAATTCCCTAAAAACCAAAAATCCAAGTACACCCCCTCACTTTCTAAAAAAGCATGCTTTATCCTCGAAGCATAGAATGTAAGCATAGAGGGAAGGGAACATACCCGTGACGCTCTAAATGCTCCTGTCATCCTGCAAAGTAGGTGCCCAACACACTCAGTGGTGGATCAACAGGGGGAGTGGCTACCCCTTCAGTAGTCTCGGCCATTTCTACGGCCTCAGGAATGGTCAGGGTTGAATGTGGCTCGCCCGAAGGGTCCTTTCGAACGGCAAGCTTAGTATGGGCCATGTTTGAGCTACCTGCTCCTCTAGCTCATTCCTGTAGCTCTAACAAGTGTGCGTCATGAGTCTGCAGTCTCTCTACTCGTGCCCACTTGCGTTCTCTTTTCTCTCTCTTCTCTCTCTTTCTCAGGGTCTCTTCTCCAACATCCTCAGAGACCCTCTTCTTCCCTTTATCTATCTCTGCTGCTGTGGGCTCCCAGTAGGCTGCCAGATCAAGCTCCTCATCTATATCCACATCAAGGTCAGGAAGAGTGGGGGCTTCTATGACTGCCAGCTGCCGTGATGACAGCTCGGTCACTTGGCTTTGAAGAGCCCAAACTCCTCGCTGAGGCTGCCTATATCCGTTTGCTTAGCCATGCACATATTTAATCTACTCTCAAACCTGTCAAGTCGGGCATGCATGGCCTGTGCAGCTGTCTCGATCTCGGCTTTCACCCAGAGCTTGACATTTTCCATGATTGATTGTATCTTTCTTTCATCCATGATCAGTCTTTTGGAAAACTTCTGTAGAAAATCCTGGGGCACTAGGATGTATCCAGCTGGGGTCTGACTCGCAAAGCTAGTATGTGGTGCAACAGAAGTGATGGGAGATACATCTAAATAACTAACATATATAGTCGATATCTCGCCCTGCTCTTGTGAGGTGGGGGCATTCACCTGTGTGCCCTTAATAGGTCGAGTCAGTGGAACGACGGTGGAAAGTCGGGCCCAATTCACCGGGTTCATTTCATCCCGGATGTCACGACCCGAACATAGGCCCGGATCCAGACATGGGACAAAGAACCTCGAGAGGCTCAAAGTCAACCCATGGCATGAACATAACATCTAACTCAAACGTATTAAAGCGGAAGATCATAATAAATAATATAGCGAAGGTCTGAACATAATATCGCATCTGAGTACATACATAAGTCTAAAGCTGAATACAAACTATGTCCGAAAAGTCTCTAATATTGATGAGTTGGTGGAAAAAGACCCCAAATAACTCACTATAGTCTGAAAACTAAAAAAATGAAATACAAATGATAAGAAGGGCCCTCGCAAGATGAGGACTCACCAACTAAGACTAAGAAGTGCTAACTTCGGAAGTCTGACTAGCGACAGGACTGAGTCTAGATATTAGAGCCTATATCATGAAACGATACAACATAGAGTATGAGGTCAGTATGTGGAATGTACCAAGTATGCAAGGTAAGTAAAACCGCTAAGTAAGTGAAATCATTAAACATGCATAGTGTAAGACATAATAAAGATAAGATTCTGAGAGTAGGGCTTGCATGCTATTTTTCTGAAAGCATGATCTGAACATAACTGAACATCATAACTGAATCGAATGACACAAAGCTGAAAACTGATAATCATAAGTAAAATTGAAAATTGGGTTAAACCTGCTGAAAACATAATACAATGACTGATGAACGTGCATAACTGAAATCATGAGGAACAATGAAAGACTCGTCATATAACTGACATCACCATGATAGAGCTTACGTGGTCCCGATTATCACACTCAAGGGGGAAGAGCCATCTAAAGCCTTGTCAGGGCCCATGATATCGATATCAAGCTCAAGGCTCCTTGGAGGTAGGGGAAGCTCCAAGGGAGGTACCAAAGTATATAAATAATCCTATGTTAGCGCGTAGTTTTGAGGCATAGGGTTGACTGACCCTTAGCCTACTGGGTGCTAGACACTATTCCCAAAACATGCATATGGTCTCCATCATTTTTTAATGAAGCTGACCATCCTCTAGTGACGAAGATGAATAATAACATACATGTATAATCTAAAATCATAACATGAGGAGCCTTTTCTCAAACCCTACCACCTGATGAACATAATTGGGAGTGTAGACTCCAAAACCATATGGTAAGCTAATTCGTGAAATCATACAACATACTTGATCATATGGGATTGCCAAATACTTACACATGCTTGAAATTGACTTGATTTACTTTGAAACATAAACATAGATATGGAAATTTAGAAATCATACTTTCTTTGTAGACATCTCATCATGCTTGAACACATAACTCATGGATCTCAACTTTTATGAACTTTCATAGATGGGCATCATACATTAGAAAACTTGAAAACATAATTTATAATAGAAAACATTGTAAAATCTACCCATTAATCATAATTCAACATTCAAAATATGCTTAGATCATACCCATGCTTGAAACTTAGAGAATTCACACATTTAGGTTAAAACCCCATAGATTCATCAATAAGGATTCATGAAATAAAGAGTGATTGGGCTTGAATGTGGACAATTACACCCATTCATAACCCTATATACCTGAACAGACCTGATTGTCACAACTTCCTTGATTGCCCAAACAAATTGAGGAAGAACATTGAAGAACTAGGCTTGATCACCTCTCAACCCTCTAAACTTGCATGCATGAATTAGAATATGCTTAGAATGACTTAACCCTTCTTAAAAAACTCTATTCAGAGCTTAAAATGTCGTAGCTTGGGCCTTAGGAACTTAGGAATTATGGAAAAACCCTTAATAAATTCGCAGAGAAAAACATACTGGCAGTCCCAATGAGGGTTTGGACGGATCGTTGCCTGGACCACGACTCGTGGTCACCTTCCGTGATCAACACTGCCAATTCTTCCTTTGAGGGTCACAACGAGGGAAACAAAAACTCGTGGTGACCAGTCGTTGCCGACACTGTCGAAGTTCTCCAATCTTCATCCAACCTTAGACCACGAACCATCCAATGAATCATGGTGTTGACCATGACTCGTGATCACACCCTCGGCCAGCTCCCAACTCAAAATTTCAACCATGCCAAAACCCTCCCCATGAGTCACTTAATGACTCATGGTTGGGGGCAGATGTAGCCAAGTGGATCAAGGCAGTGGATTGTGAATCCACCATGCGCGGGTTCAATTCCCGGCGTTTGCCCATAATTCTTATCAATTTTTTAAAATAAATGATTGGCTACAAAGGGATTTTTTTAGTGAATGTGTCACAAGCTTACTCCTTTTTTTTTGTAAAGTTTTTGTAAAAATGAAGAATTAAATTTGATTTTCTCTCCTATTTACTATGGCGACGAAGAATCAAATTATCACTATATTTATTCCTTTTTCTACTTCTTCTTCCAAGTGCAGGATAACCCCAAGGGGTTGTGGGTTTTTTTTACCAATTGGGGCTCTCTCTTCACTACCCCCATGGGGTTGGTCTACAAGGTTCATAACTACTCCTTTTACTACAGGACACTTACCCAGCCAATGCTTAGATCCGACTCTACCCAAACTTTTCTGGTTCACCCCAGGTAGAACCATGAATGGCGCATAACAAAGCAACACCCGTTTTTGATTTTTTTATAAGAAAATGGATTTATCTAAACCAATACATGATTTTCTTTTAGTCTTTCTAGGATCTGGTCTTATATTAGGGGGTCTAGGAGTGGTATTACTTCCCAATCCAATTTATTCCCCCTTTTCCTTGGGATTGGTTCTTGTTTGTACATTGTTATTCTATATTCTATCTAACTCCTATTTTGTGGCTACTGTGCAGGTCCTGTGACCTGGTGCAGAAAATCCTATTTTTTCTGTTTCAACTCCCGGGTCTGATCTTAGGAGTTTCGGGATATTACAATATCTCCCCCTTGGGAACATTCATCCTTGAATGTGGCAAAACATACTGAAAAGCAGAGAAATACAACCATCATACTCAAATACTGGACATACGTGCTGAAAACTGACGAAGTGACTGACTCCGATTTGAACTATATGACTGAACTGAATTCCTAAATCACACATACATTCATTTACATGAAAGAAACTGGGGCACATAAGCTGAACATGAAACTGAATAGGGTATTAAGGAAGAAACTGATACCTCAAGATGAAATAGAGCCGGTAGGGAATAGATGCGGGTATTTAGCCATTATATCTGCTTCGGCTTCCCACGTAGCTCCCTCAACATGCTGATTTCGCCATTAAACCTTGACTGAAGTTACTTCTTTGTTTCTTAGATTACGAACCTGATGATCCAGTATCTCCACCGGAACCTCTTCATAACTAAGACTGTCTTTCACACTGACACTGTCCACCGAAACAACCAGAGCTTGATCACCCAAAGTCTTCTTTAAGAGAGATACATGGAAAACTGGATGGACTGAAGCTAACTCTAAGGGTAACTCTAACTCATAGACCACCTTGCCAATAAGTCTCAAAATTTGGTATGGGCAAACATAACAGGGATTGAGTTTCCCTTTCTTTCTGAACCTCATCACTCCCTTCATGGGAGACACTTTTAGAAACACCCAATCATCGACTTCAAACTCAAGTTCTCTCCTCCTCACATCTGCATAGGACTTTTGGCCACTCTAAGCTATTTTCAACCTATCCTTTATGCGCTAAACTTTCTCCATGGCCTCATAAATTGAATCTGAACCTATTACTACAGCTTCACCGACTTCAAACCAACCAATAGGCGATCTACATCTCCGCCCATAGAGAGCCTCAAACGGAGCCATCTAAATGTTGGAATGGTAGCTGTTGTTATAGGCAAACTCGATGAGAGGCAAATGATCGTACCAACTACCCTTTAAATCAATCACACACACTCTCAACATATCCTCAAGAGTTTGAATAGTCCACTCGGCCTGACCATCTGTTTGCGGGTGCAGTTCTGTGCTAAGCTTGACTTGAGTACCAAGTCCCTTTTGAAACGATCTCTAAACTTTGGAGGTAAACTGAATACCTCTATCCGATATGATGGACAAGGAAAATCCATGCAACCAAAATAGCTCCAAAATGTACAAATTAGCATAATCCTCCACTGAATCGGCAGTTTTAATTGGTAGGAAATTTGCATTGGTCAACCTGTCTACAACAACCCAAATAGAGTCATACTATGGAAGAGTACGAGGCAAACCTGTAATGAAGCCCATATTGATATTTTCCCACTTCCAAGTAGGAATACCAATGTCCTGAATCACATCTCCAGGTCTTTGATGCTTAACCTTCACCTGTTGACAGTTTGGGCACTTAGCCACAAATTCTGTTATGTCCTTCTTCATGCTATTCCACCAATAGACTTTCCATAGGTCACGGTATATCTTAGTGGCACCTAGATGAATAGAGTATCTAGAACCATAGGCCTCATGCAACATTTGATCTCTTAAATCACCAACATCTGGAACACACAAATGACCCTGAAATCGAAGCACACTATCTCCCCCTTAGGAGAAGACCTCCACCTTCTGATTATGTACAGTTTCCTTCAATTTCACCAAAATAGGATCCTTGTCTTGACTAGATTTAACATCAGTCACCAAGGATGATTCTGACCTATTTTGCACAATAATACAACTATCGGTCAAGTCAACCAAACGAAGTCCCAACCGTTCAAACCGATGCATATCTTTCACCAGCTCCTTCCGCCCTTCATCTACATGGGACACACTCTCCATATAAAGCCTACTAAGAACGTCTGCTACCACATTAGCCTTGCCTCGGTGGTAAAGGACACTCATATCATAATCTTTGAGTAGCTCCAACCACCTTCTTTGACGTAAATTGAGATCCTTCTGGGTAAACACATATTGTAGGCTTTTGTGGTCCGTAAACACATCTACATGGACCCCGTACAAATAGTGTTTCCAAATTTTCATAGAAAATAATATCGCCGCCAATTCAATATTATGAGTCAGGTAATTTTTTTCTTGGACCTTCAGCTGCTTGGAAGCATATGCTATAACCTTACCATGCTACATCAATACACAACCAAGGCCGATCCTAAAAGAATCACAATATACCACAAACCAATCGGTACCCTTAGGTAGGGTCAACACTGATGCTGAGGTGAGTTGAGTCTTCAACTCTTGGAAGCTCTTCTCACAAACCGCTGACCATTGAAACATCTCTTTCTTCTAGGTTAACTTAGTCAACGTGGCTGCAATGGATGAAAAACTCCTAAAAAAATCTCCGATAATACCGACCTAAACCCAAGAAACTCCTGATATCCGAAGGATTCACCGATCTAGGCCAATTCTTCACCACTTCTATCTTTTGAGAGTCCACCTGAACACCCTCACCCGACACCACATGACCCAAAAATGCCACTAAGTTTAACCAAAACTCACATTTACTGTATTTAGCATACAACTAGCGATCCTTCAAGGTCTGTAGCACCACCATCAAGTGAGTGGCATGTTCCTCCTCGCTCCGAGAGTATATAAGGATGTCATCTACGAACACAATCATGAACATATCCAAGTATGGCTTGAACACCCCATTCATCAAATTCATGAAAGTTGAAGGAGCATTCATTAGTCAAAAAGACATAACTAAAAGCTCATAGTGACCATACCGACTCCTGAAGGCTGTCCTTGGGATGTCACTCTCCCAAAACCTGAGGCATAACAGGCATGTAGCCAATTAACTAAGGCATAACATGCATGTAGTCAATCCATGCCGAAGATAACATCAAAATCAGTTATGGCTAACTCTACTAGATCTACTGAGGTGACTTTCTGAAGAACTGTGACAGGGCAATTTCTATACGCCCCTCTAGCTATAACTGAATCACCAATTGGAGTAGAGACTCAGAAGGGTTCTGATAAGATTTCGGGACTAACTTCAAAACTACTAGAAACATAGGGCTTCATAAAAGAAAAAGTAGCCCCTGGATCTAACAATGCATATACATTAAGGTGGAATACTCGTAACATACCAGTGACTACATTTGGGAGACCTCCTTCTCCTAATGGGACGCTAGGGCATAGAATCTATTTTGATGATGTCCACCACCCGCATTGGTAAATTCCCCTGCTGAGCTGGGTGTTTTCACGACCCAAGAGTACACCCGAATCATAGACACGGGACAAGGGACCCCGAGAGACCCCAAGTCAACCCATGGCCCATGCATACTACTAATCTTATTCAAATAAGCGGAATGATAATCATACAACATAGAGAATATGTCATTATAGCATAACATCAAGAAATACTGTGCATATACACAACAGAGCACTACATACTTGTCTAAAATCCTCTAATACATAAGATGGGTTGATAGGACAACAAACCCAACTAACCCGACCAAAACTGAACATAAACAACATGAAAGTCTATCAAACGGCCTCGGAACATAAGGAATCACCAATAAGATGAAAGAGTAAGCTGAGATGGACTAAGGATGAGGATGATCCTGAGATCCAGGCCCTGTATCGTGAAACGATATAGCATAGAAAGTATGCGGTCAGTACATGGAATATACCGAGTATGAAAGGTAAGTAAAAACGGACATTTAAAAGTAAAAAAAACTCATAAGTAACATAATAGAAGGACATCATGCATGTATCATATACTTCGTAAGAAAATATAAGGCTCAAGGCTTTCAAATCATTTGCAAAGCATTCATAAACATAATCGGAAGTAAACTTGTCAAACATAACTTGAGCCAATAAAATAAATATAACAATGCATAAAACATGCAGAACAATGGGAGGACTCGTCATAACCGACACCATCATGGTAGAGCCTTTCATGATGCCCCACTATCTAGCTCAAGTGGACAGAGCCGACCTTGGCTTGCTAGGCGAGGGCTGTCCATAAGGCGTGATATAATATTTGAGGGATCATTATCAATACATCATATTATTAGAAACCCACAGTGGCACGTGGTTATGAGACACCGACATAGTCCTTCAAACACCGGGCTGCTCGGTGCTAGACACGACTACCAAAAATATGCATATAGTCTCATACATAAATCAATAACATCATGCATTAAGATTCATTGGCTAAATATAACATTTATCATCATTGATCCCCTTTAAACATGCTTAGCCAAGAATAAAAGCCCTTTTCATCGGCTAACATCATAAATCGATAAATCATGTAATTCGTTTCATAAATCGAAATTCATTTTTCAACATGTGGGCATTGCCCAATACTTTATCATATTCAATTCTTTCAAAACATGCTCATAAATATGGGTAGCTTGAAAATCATGATTTTCTATCATCAATAAACTCAAATTATAGAGTAGTCATCATAAATCATTACTTTCATGAACTTTTATCAAATGAACATTTAATATTTAAAAGATTGAAACATGATTTTTGAAGAAAATAATATAAAAAACCAGCCAATCATTCATAATTCAATAATTAAAACTCAATTAATTTATACCCATAAAGAGAAATCAGATTTTCATGCATTTGAGTAAAACCCCATAGACTTGAATAGGAGGATTCATGATTTAAATCAAAATTTGGGCATGGGTGGGGAAGAATTTCACCAATTCTAAAACCTTACATACCTGGGAATGGATGGACTCAAAGTTCCTTGAATACTCACAAAGAAATTGATGAAAATTTGGCGAAGAAGGCCTTGAATCTCCGAAAAACCTCTCTAAGCTTTTGCATGAGAATGGGAATGCATAAAGGACTTAACCCATCTTATATTACTCAGAAAAAATATCCAAAATGACATAGTTTATGTCATGCCCCGCCTTGGGGGGGTATGACTGGCACCTGGTGCCCTACTAGGACCTGAACT
>JACEIK010000491.1:34714-47759 GCA_018107945.1 Datura stramonium | reverse complement strand
TTCATAGAAATTAGAACTAAATTCATCAATATTCTGGAAGAAAATACTACTTTGAATATATATATAGCCCAAACTTTGACTTATCGAAAAATAGCCGAAACTTCGCTATTTCTCGTAAGTCCAGAAGGGAGAAATACTCACTTTAGGGCTAGGAGTAAATTGACACTAATTTGGAGCAATTTCACTTACCTTAGCTCAGTAGGACGACAGTCCGCCGACCCAATTTCACGAAACTAACTCCGCAGGAATGCTCCTGGCAGCTTAATACTTCACTACAAGATTAATTCGAGTTTGGACCGCGTTTAATAGCGTAAACGGATGGAATTTCAAATAAATCCCTCGTGCCCCCTGTTTTCTATTTACTCTCTGGAAATTATGAATTAAAATGAGACAAAACCGAGGTGGAGGGGTTTATATACTTGGAACCTCTAAGTCGCATTCGTCGAATGCGATTTATAAGTCGCATTTGCCTTGTGACGCGCCGACTTGATGCCTGTCCGATCTCTCCCCGGGCCCTTTTCTCGCACATATGACATTTTAAAACTCTTAAGCAACATGCGAATAGGCCATCTACATGTCAAAAATTTACGGGGTGTAATAGTTTATGCCTTAGGGACTTAGGAATTATGAAAACAGCCTTATTAAAACGCAAGAAATTTATGGTCGCCAGCCCCCACGAGGGACCTCACCGGTTGTTGCCATAGGGCACGACTCGTGGCCTGATCCATTGAATCCACTGTCCAAAACATCCAAGGGGACCCCACGGGTTACTTCACGAGTCGTGAGGTCAGACCATGACTCGTGGTCACCTTATGTGGCCTACACTTCCCATCCCAACTTGCCAAAACATCCAAGGTAGACCACGGGTGACCTTACGAGTCGTGAGGTCTGACCACGACTCTTGGTTAGGCCCGTGGCCTCCTCACTCAGGCCTTTCCAAACCATGTTGAACACGAGCCACCTCACGACCTGTGGTCACTCCTTACGACCAACCTCATGGGTCGTTCTGTGACCTGGTGCGAATTTTTAGTTTTTCTTTATTTTAACTTTCGGGTCTGATCCTTGGGTTCCCGGGGTATAACAGGTGTGTTGGTGGAGATTCTGAATTGGAAGATGGGCCTCAGCCCTTATCATGACCCTGTTTGGATGCTGGACAATCTCTAAGAATATGTCCGGACTTCCCGCACCCGAAGCAAGCACCTATACCCGCCAAAAACGTACCTGTGTGTCTTCGGCCACATCTGCTATACTCAGGAGGCTGGTCTCTACGGGTCTACTACTATGGTCTCTAGAGCCTGATGCTCGTCCCCTTTGATCGCACCTGGACCAGGATGACACACTCATAGCCGAAGGCACTGGGGCTGAAGTTCTCTGGTGGGGACTGTTGATGGTGCTCACTAGGTCTCTGCTGGGAGAATCCGAAGCTATCAGTCCTAGCCCTCTTGGCCTCTCTCTCCCACTCACTCATCTGTAACTCCTTTATCTATTGGGTGTATAGGACTATTCGAGCAAATTCAATATCCTAATGAAGCATCGCGGTCCGGCAATCCTTGACTAGATAGTACGCTACTCCATGCACAAACTAGCTCACTCGGGCCCTCTGATCTAACACCATCTCAGGTGCATACTTGGACAAGTGAGTGAACTCCAGGGCATACTCCTAAACTATCATCTTCCCTTGCTTTAGATTCAGAAACTTGGCTGCTTTGATCTCTCTCATCTCCCAAGGGAAGAACCGATCTAGAAAAGCTACATGAAACTCATCCCAACTGATAGAGCCTACCCCAACTTCCCTACTATCCTTCCATTGCTTGAACCAAATGTGCGGAACCCCCTTCAACTGATAAGAGGCTAAATCAGTGCACTCCTCCCCAGTTACCCTTGTAATCTGGGTGATCTTCAGAAACTCCTCAATGAACTCATATGGATCCTTGTCTACCTTTGATCCAAGAAACTCTGAAGGGTTTATTCTTAGAAAATCCCTAACTCTTGCTGCCACTGCATTCATATTCTAAGGGACTAATGCTACCGCCTGCTGATTGACCTGGGCGGTCAAGGCCTGGGCTAACATTTGAATAGATGCCCTGAACTCCGCCAGGGAAACTGGCTCGGGTACAGGCTCCTCTTGGGCTGTGGGGCCTGCTAGTGCCCATCTCCATTACCAATCTCATTGCCATTCCTATTTCTATTTCTCCTTCCATTAACTCTATGGGGAGGCATGATTCTGCAAACGTGTATAACACGAGTTAGAAGGATAGAGAGACACTTCACCGCACGACATAGATCATGAAAGAAGGGATGCTTACATGGTCCCGACTATCACACTCTAGTGGGCAAAGCTGTCCAAATCCTTGCCAGGGCTAAGGAAGCTCCCATAATATCGATATCAATCTCAAGGCCCCTTGGGGGCAGGGGAAGCTCCAAGGGAGGTACCAAAGTATATAAATAATCCTACGTTAGCGCGTAGTTCTGAGGCATAGGGTTAACTGACCCTTAGCCTACTAGGTGCTAGACACTATTCCCAAAACATGCATATGGTCTCCATCGTTTTTCAATGAAGCTGACCATCCTTTAGTGATGAAGATGAATAATAACATACATGTATAATCTGAAATCATAACATGAGGAGCCTTTTCTCAAACCCTACAACATGCTGAACATAATTGGGAGTGTAGACTCCAAAACCATATGGTAAACTAATTTATGAAATCATACAACATACTTGATCATATGGGCTTTCCAAATACTTACACATGCTTGAAATTGACTTGATTTACTTTGAAACATAAACATAGATATGGAAATTTCAAAATCATACTTTCTTCGTAAACATCTCATCATACTTTAACACATATCTCATGGATCTCAACTTTTATGAACTTTCATAGATGGGCATCATACATTAGAAAACTTGAAAACATAATTTTTAATTGAAATCATTGTAAAATATACCCATTAATCATAATTCAACATTCAAAACACACTTAGATCATACCCATGCTTGAAACTTAGAGAATTCACACATTTGGGTTGAAACCCCATAGATTCATCAATAAGGATTTCATGAAATAGAGAGGGATTGGGCTTGGGTTTGGACAATTACACATATTCATAACCCTACGTACCTGAAGAGACCTAATTTTCACAACTTCCTTGATTGCCTAAAAAGAATTGAGGAAGAACATTGAACAACTAGGCTTGATCACCTCTCAACCCTCTAAACTTGAATGCATTAATTAGAATAGGCTTAGAATTACTTAACCCTTCTTAAAACACTCTATTTAGAGCTCAAAACGACGTAGTTTAGGCCTTTGGAACTTAGGAATTATGAAAAAGCAAACATACTGCCAGTCCCAACAAGGGACTGGACGGATCGTTGCCTGGACTATGACTCGTGGTCACCTTTTGTGATCAACACTACCAATTCTTCCTCTGAGGGTCACCATGAGCGACACCAAGACTCGTGGTGTGCCTAATGACTTATGGTGATTAGTCTTTTCCAACACTGCCGAAGTTCTCCAATCTTCACTCAACCTTTGACCACGGACCACCCAACAAATTGTGGTGTTGACCATAACTCGTGGTCACACCCGTGGCCAGCTCCCAACTCAAAATTTCAACCATGGCCAGACCCTTCCCCACGAGTAACTCAACAACTCATGGTGATCCTAACGGGTCACTTGACGACTCGTCTTGTGACCTGGTGTAGAAAATCTTATTTTCTCGATTTCAATTTCGGGGTTTGATCTTAGAGTTTTTGGGGTATTACATCGGATCAGGCTAAAATCAGCTATCCTCTGTCCTTACATCAAGCGCTCCTCGTATCGATGCACCGTGATGCCTGGTTCTGTGCATAATCTGAAGTAGAGGCTCGGGAATAGGATAGCAGTGCTCAATCCCATGGCCCGATCTCGCATCTCCTCTGCAATGACCCTCAGAATGTTGATAGGGTATTCAGACATGATAAATACCACCAGTGCTGCTCTATCCACACTGAGGGTATTGTCATTGACTGTTGGTGCCAACCGGTGGCACACTAACATCCAGCAGGCCTTTGCTATAAAGTTGAGAGAATTTTTCCTAACCTGCTTTCCGCTAGTGATCCACTCTGCTTCCTCTTTGTCCTCAGCAATAATGCTGGACAACCACTGTATCTGCCTCTTCCTCTCATTGAAACCTAGCTTCTTGATTTGTTTCAATGCCTCCACCTGATACTCATATTTTGGCGTAGCATGTGAGGTATGAACTGGGGCCCATATAGTAACTAAGTAATGGTGCACTCGGATATGTCGACCTCTCGGCCTCTGACCAGGACGCTCTCTAGTTTGGGTTGATATTTCAAATTCTTCCACTCTTTGGCCTTTTTATCCATAGTTGCCAAATAGTTGGTGTAGAAATCTCGGCTAATTTTTGGAGTGTACTGGTCCGGAGCCCTGGCCATCCAATCGAAGGCTTAGAAACTAATTATCTACTTCATCTCCTCCACATCATTCAATGAATTTGTGAGGATCCACATCTTTTCTTGACTACTCCGCCTAGGTTTGTTTTTGGTGGTGAGAGCAATGCCCTACTCATATATCTCCTCAGCTCCTGGCACTCTCCACTGGATAGTACGGTCTCCCTAGGCAGAGTCTGCTCCTGATAAGAATTTGGTTCCTCCTCCTCTAAACCAGCACCGCTACTTGCCTCTCCGAATTGGGTATCCACGGACCCCTCTTCTGCATTAGAGCCTCTTCCCAACTCCTGAGCTCTTTCCTCAGCTCCCTCCTCAGACTAGGGAGCTCTGGTAGATGTGGCAGTAGCCGCCACGGCTTGGGCTTTGGCCTTTGGCCTAGTGGTTCCGGTCCCATCAGTGTCCAATGTATCGACCCTATACTCCTCTACTAAACCACTAGGGGAGCTTCCTGCTTGATCAGATTCAGAGGTTTCATCAAGTAGTGTCCTCCGTGCAGTTGCCTTTGATACTTTACGCTTCATCGTCATTGTACCTGTAGAGAAAGAGGGTTAGAATTCCATAACTGAGAAAAAGAAAGCAAGAACAAAGTCCTATGAAGTTTATCATGGGTCAACAATATGGGTCATACCTAGGAGGCACGATTGATACTGAGACCCGTAATATCTCAGGTCAGTGCTACACCTCTGTAATATAACTCATACTATAAAGATGTCATGCCCCACCTTGGGAGGCATGACCGGCACCTGGTGCCCTACTAGGACCTGAACTGCTGGGCTGACAAAGCCTAAGCACCTCTGGTACAGGGCTGACTCTAACTCTAGAATCAAGAAAACAACGGGCTATATAACGGTTGTAAATGCAACCCTCGGCCGACAAGGCCTATAGCCACCTGTGAAAAAAAAAAGCTAACTAGAGACAAACAAACATAGGGAGTCCTATGCGGGTCGATAAGGCCAACATGATATCTAGTTATAACTGAAACGTAAAAGCCGATGCTAAACTGAGCTATGACCGACAAGGCCACCAATCCACAGCTAAATAGGGCCCCACACGGCCAACACACATTGTCTAAAACACATATGGGCCCCACACGGCCAATATAATCTAACCACATGGAAGTAATGCAATCTGCAAGCCTCTAGGAGTAATTAGATAGTCGGGACAGGGCCCCGACCTACCCATACTATACAAACAAAAGAAGTAAACCTCTATCACACAAGCTCCGGAAGAAAGGAGCTGATAGCTCTGTACGGCTGACTGGAACTAAGAGGGACCTGATCCTCATCTATCTGCACCTGCAGGCAAGTAATGTAGTGTCCCAAAAGATGGCGTCAGTACCACAGGTACTGAGTATGTAAAGTAGTAACTTTAAGTAACTGAAAGTAAGAAATAGAACTAACAGTGACTGAAGTAAAGAAAACGAACTGAAGATGACTGAGGTAGTGAAATCAGGACTAAACATGACTGTAATAAGGAGGGTAGGGGTCATACCTGACAAACGAGGCGTCTTGTTGTCTAACTAGCAGTAACTAAAGCAAACATAAACCTTTCCTGGCCCCCAAAGGCCGGAACGTACAATCAGCACAGAACAACCTACCTGGGCCCCCATTAGCCCTAGTGAGTACATTTCAATCTATATACCCTATCCAAGTCATACTTAGTCAACTACCAACTATAAGCGTCCTGCCGGTCCCCTAGTTCTGCAACTGGGCCCGCTCGGCCCCTGACTGTAGCTGTGTCTGAGACCGGAGGACTCCTGATATCTACACCCCGGGTGTAAGCGCTCGGCGGGGGTGTGTATAAGGCCAACCACAGAAATATGAGGATCTGGATCCCCATCTTCGTCCCTTGCGGACGGCATGCCGCTCCATAGAGCAACGTATCCTCTCCCCTGGCAGGCGGCGACACAACTATTAACCCTGGGGTGGTAACGGAAGATATACAAGTATAATCCAGCCCAAAAAAATACAATTTACGAGTCTCAACTGAAAACAACAACTAAACATGATAACATACTCCTGACATGCTTACCAGGATTCATACTGGACTACTATGCTGAAGAAACTAACTAGCCCAAAGAAAATGCCTTAACATACCTCGTTAGATGTTTACCAATTAACTTTCGAGTTCCAATTAGTATTCAATAGCTCTTCCCAACTGAAATCGTGTTACTGGAAAGATAGGACTAGTTTTAACACTAAATTTAGCAAAAAGGAAAAATTGATATATAAATATTAACTATATTCAAACTTTACGGAACACGGTCGAAACCTCGTTATTACTCGAATGTATAGAAGGGAGAAATGCTTACTTTAAGCCTGGGATCGTATTGACACTAGTTTTGAGCAATTCCAACAACTTTGGCTCCGCGGGACGATGATTTGCTGGGCAAATTTCACAAAACTAACTCCGTAGAAATGCTCCCTGCAGCCTTATTCTTAGATACCCGAAGTTAATTCGGATTTGGACGGCGTTTAGCAGCTTAATCCGATGAAAATTAATTGTTTTCCTTCGTTCTCCCTCTGTTTTGGCCGTAATCTATGAATTATACTCCAACTTCTAATTGTGAGACCCTTATATACTTGAGGCAGCGGACAAGGTAATGTGGCATGCTTCCCAACGCACTTATTCTGCTCCCTTCCACATTGGCTAATGCGGAGGAGCAGCTCCGTGCCACTTTGGCCCTCTGGGAAGCTTGGTTCGGCCTCCTCCCGCGAAATCCCGACTTCACACTCATTCGACCTTTCCCCGGGCCCTTTCCTCGTATGTATGGAACTCTAAAACACTTAACCAACATACGAATAGGCCGATTAAACATTAAAAACTTATGGGGTGTAACAAAAGATACGGTCCGTACCACGAGTCATATTACGATACCCCTGTTCACCAATTTTTTTGTATTTTTCCACGACTCATGGTACGACCCGTAATTCGATTCCAGGAGTCATAGGATAGATCGTACTGTCACTTGTGTACTTGACCCTTTCTAGATTCTTGGTATGACTGCCAGGAACGACTCATGGTAGTAAACCACGAGCCGTACTAGGGTTTGTACCATGTGTATTTTTAGAATTTGCTTGGGACAGTCCCAATGAGCCATCCTACAAGTCGTAATGTGTTACCACGAGTCGTAAGAAGGCTTGTGAAGCTTGTCCCAGCCTCGATTTTTGTTCAGTTTATAGGGAGTTCTATTTTACATTTTGGGTACTCCAAATTCCCCAGTTATAGGCATGTATTTTAACCTATTTTACAACTACTCATTCCTCTCTTTCTTAGTCACTACCGGTAACTCAATTTTTAATGGTTCAATGCACAATTTCATGAAATTCGAGTTCTTTCCCAGTCACACTTGGCTTAGTTACACCCCTGGTCATTGTCTTTTTCGAATTGTTTCAAGCAACAACGAGTTCTTGTAGGGGGTTTAGTACATCAAGCATACAAGTTTTATCAAATTCAAAGAAATATACTTACTTGATAACTGCTTACTTCGACTGGTAGTCAGAAATTTAGGGTTGGAAGTTGGGATTCTCGGTGTTAACTTAGCAAGAACTTTCTCGATTGGTCTTTGATTTTGTGTTACGGGTGTGAGAGATTCATGAGATTTGGTCGTGACTTTGATTTTGAGTGCGTGGGAGAAGGGTAAGATTTCCTTTGAGTTTACATAGGTTATAGGGCATATTTGAAAAATCTGGGTCGAGTCGTCGGAAGGCCCTATGCTCGTCCCTTGTTCCCGTAACAAAGAGATTGAGAAACTTACCTGTGGACCTATGAGCGCATCCCACGAATCATACAAATGGGGTACGATTCGTACAATGACTCGTAGGTCTTTTCTATTCATTGTAATCCTTGCCTTGCATAGTTCATAGGCATGGTAAGTACTACAATCCATAAAATTAAGTTACGAGTTGTAGGACTAACTGTGCTCTAAATTCATGCACTAAAGTAAACCTCTGATTCTCACCATGACTCATGCTACGACTCGTACAACCCTTTCACGGGTCATACTAAGAACCGTAGCACCCGTCTCTTCAATAATTTTTCTGCCACCTGTTTTTGTTTTCCCTGCACACGAAACACTTAGTTAAGTCACTTGGGTTTCCTCCTAATAAGTACTTGATTTGAGATCATGACACGATGCAGGCGGCTCAGTTACTCAGAATTCACTAAGCCACCACTTGGGTTGCCTCCCAAGAAGTGCCCTATTTAATGTCGTAGCACGATGCAAGTCTCTTGACTACTCAGACTTCGTCAAGGAACTCGGCTTCATCTTCTATCACTGAGAACTCTCTATATTCCTTTGGTTGCTTTATTGACTGGCAGACATTGAAGGTTACTTCTTCTTTATATAGTCTGAACTTTAACTGGCCAACCTAGACATCTACTAAGGCCCTCCCAGTAGTAAGGAATGGTCGTCCAAAATGATGGGGACCTCCTAATCAACCTTGCAATCAAGGATCACGAAGTCTATTGGGAATATAAATCTATCAACTTTGATAAGCACATCGAACAGGATCCCCACAGGCTTCTTCACAGTTGTGTCGACCATCAGCAGCCGCATGGTACTCAGTGTGGGGGTTCCCAAGCCCAACTGCTTAAACACAACTAGTGGCATCAGATTTATGCTTCCTCCCAAATCACAAAGTGCCCTTACCAACTCAATATCGCTAATTGTGCAAGGGATGGTAAAAGCACCTAGATCTTCCTTTTTCTTGGCCAAGACCCGTGAAGCTATGGCACTACAATGGTGTACATTATCAACGGGCTCATAGCTCACGAACCTCTTCTTCGTCACAAGGTCCTTCATAAACTTAGCATATCCTGGCATTTGTTCCAATGCCTCGACCAATAGTATGTTTACAGATAACTATTTGAGCATTCACAAGAATTTCTTAAACTTACCATTCTCCTCCTTCTTCTTCATTTTTTGGGGGAACGATGGAGGTGGTTTCGGAATAGCCTTATAAATTTGTGTTGCTCCTTATTCAACTTCAAGCCCTTTTCACCAATTGGGGCCTCAGGCAACTCAACATCCTCATTATGTTCCTTCTCAGCGACATTGTCCATATCTTCAATCACACTCACTTTCTTCCTTTCATCTACAACTGGTGGTGGGGGGGGTGACCATCATTCTTTGGATTTTAGACCGTGTTTCTAGGTAGCGTATCCTTTTGCCTAGGGTCCATAGATGCTGACAGTTGCCCTAGCTGCTTTTCAATCTGCTTGATAGCCATCGCATATGACTCCACTCTCTGACCCATGCTTGATATATCACTATGGATGTCTTTCAAATGATTTTTTTTTGAACTCAACTTTCTCAGAATCTCAGCCATCATGCTCTCTAACTTTGACTGTCCAGCTTCCCCCTCATGTGCATTAGCAGGCACGTACAATCCAGCTTGGTCATTGTGGTAGCCATCATTCCTTCTCCTATCTCCATAAGGCTCACGACCTCGGCTTCTGTCTCTGTACCCATTCGAGTTATAGTTGTCCCTATATTGGTTCTAACCTTGGTTCCAGAACCTTAGCGCCAAGTGTCTTGTCCAGACCCTTGAGTGTTGGCTCGGAAACCTACCACCTGGTTGTCTAAGAAGTTTGCCTCCTCCTCGAAATTTGAGTGATCTGGTTGTGGCTCCTGTCTCTATGTCCCCATTGTGTTCACCTTTCTAGCTCCAGCTCCCATGATGTGCTTAGTAAGAAAACCCAACAATGTGCACATATGAGCCAGCTCCTAGTCACGTTCTTCTTCTTTTCTACGTTGGTCTACAGTCAAACAAACAAAATATATACTGGCCGCTGCGTCTGCCTCCCGGGTGTGCCATGTCCTGTTTGTTTTTGTCACCTGTCAAGAATGGTGGCGGCTTTCTCCAAGGCGACTCATTAGTTCTCCTCCCGCCACTGTGTCTGCTGCAACTTTGGTACTGCTGTTTTAAGGACCTATAAAATATTTCCAACAAATGGTCATCTGGAATCTTATGGTTTGGGCATTGTGTCAACTTCTTCTTAAACCTCAGCCAGGTTTCATGAAGTGCCTCAGTTTTAAGTTGTCGGAACTTATAAATTTCGTCCTTGAGCTGCATTATCTTGGAGGGCGGGAAAAATCTCTCTAAGAAAGCTTACTTGACCTCCCTCCAATTGGTTATGGAGTCATCGGGCAACTCCGATAACCATAAAGTGGCCTACCCAAATAGGGAAGAGGGGAAAAGTTTGAGTCTGATGGCATCTTGGCTGACTCCTGGAAACCTGAACACTCCTTTCATGTTTAGCAATTGAATCATGGTGCTCGTGATGTCACATTTTTCCCCAAGAAGGCAGTGGTGTTGGTACAATTGCTCCAGTTCACTCGACTTCATCCATGTCTGGGTCATCTTCATCGAAGAACTGAGGGGCATATCTTAGGCCTCTGTTTCCCCTCCCATGTCGACCAACATTCACGACCTCATCTCGAGCATCCTCCGAATCCTAAAGTACAGCTTGCCGAGCTAGCTCAGCTTGTCTAGCTTCTTCAGCTATGCGGGCATCTCTTTGCTCTTGATTTTCTATCCTTCGTAGTGTTCGTTCAAGTTTGAGATCTAATGGGATTAGGGGGTTTCCACTCTGACGAGTACTTGGCGTTCACCAAGCAATAACCTGTGCATATCAAAAAACAAAAAGAAAACGTAAATTAGAAAATAATGACCAAAAGTCAAATAAAAGCAATTAATCTAATCTTAGCAGTATTCCGTGGCAACGGTGCCACTTTTTGATAACGCTCAAACTCACACTTCCTGACGAAATATGAAGCGTACGTTATTAATAAAGAATCCAACTAAGAGGTTGGGGTCGAACCAACAGGGAATAGGGTAAGATCTAGACTAATGTCGGTAAGTGAACTTGTTGGTGAGTTATCTCCAATTTGGGGGTTTCAAGAAAACAATGTAAAAGCAAAGATTATAATTGAGATTTAAATCAAGATTTGAAAATAGCTAGGATAAGTGTTCCCCATGGGTTCATAACTACTTTTGGTATACACACGTGATCAATCCCAATGCTTACTTGTTGAACTGATAACTAGGGTTCATCCAAATGACTGGTTTGTCCCTATTGGATGACTATTCTCAATCACCGGGTGAGGTATCATGAGCGATTTCAAACTAACTGTTACCAATATGTTCCAAATTTAACTATCCTACAACCACAACTCAAGTTAATACAATAATCGTAAAGATCAAGGATTTGTTGTAATTCTATTTTCCTAATATCTACCTCTCTAGATTCAAGCAAGTAAAGAATTCAGAAAAGTCCTAACGTTGTACACTACTAAGAAACGTTTAAACATGAAGAGAAGACAATACAAGCATTTCGCATTGGTTTTGAATCACTTTTGTGCAACCCTAATTTGTTAATCCGCATGGTTCTCACAACCCCTGGTTCTGGAGGTTTTAGCCTCTCATGGTTGTAAGATTGTAATTCACATTCATAGATAAATTGTTAAACCCCGTAAATTCTTGATATTTAGATGGCCTATTCTCATATTGGTTAAGAGTTTTAGAATGCCATACATACTAGAAAAAGGCTCGGGGAAAGGCCGGACAAGTGCCATGTCGAACCATCGCAAGAGGAGGCTGGGCAGATCCCCTCCGCGATGGCCAACGTGTCACGGAGGGCTCACCTCCGTGATGGCCAATGTGCCACGGAGGTGAGGTTCAACCTCAAGTATGTAAAGCCCCCACTTCGTTTTTGATTCATTTCATTATATAATTTCTAGCAAAAATGAAGGAAAATAGAGGAGGACGAAGGGTTTCTTTGAAATTCCTTCCGTTTACGCTATTAAACGCGGTCCAAACTTGAATTAATCTTGAGTAGTGAAGTATTAAGATGCAGGGATCATTCCTACAGAGTTACTTTCGTGAAATTCGGCCGGCGAATCATCGTCCTACCGAGCTAAGGTAAGTGGAATTGCTCCAAATTAGTGTCAATATACTTCTAGCCCTAAAGTGAGTATTTCTCCCTTCTGGACTTTCTAGAAATAACGAGTTTTCGGCTGTTTTCCAATAAGTCAAAGTTTGGGCTATATATATATTCAAAGTAGCATTTTCTTCGGAATATTGATGAATTTAGTTCTAATTGTTATGAATGTAAATACAGTTGGAAGAAATAGCTGAATATTGGCCGAGCTACGCCAGTTGGTAAGAAAGTCGACAACTGAGGTATGTGAAGCTAGTTTCTTCCGGCAAGTTAGTAATTCCAGTAGAGAAAACTAGTATAAATTCTAATAGAAAGTTTCAGAAACAGTACAACATGACCAGTATGTAATTTAGTAAAGTACGTTAGGATGTTATCGTGTTCAGCCGAAACTTAGTAAGCAATATGAGTTCTCATAAAGTATTTCAGAAATAAAATAGTAGCTTAATATGAATTTTAAAAAGCATGTTAGAAATAGTAAATCATGTTTCCCATGGGACTTAGTTATACAGCATGATTCTCAGTAGAAATATTATATCTTGTTTCAATATCAGATTCAGCACAGTATGACAGAAATTATATATATACCATTATCAGTTTCAGCATGTATTATATATATACACATTACTATCATTAGTTTCAGCATGT
>JACEIK010000491.1:4940-16316 GCA_018107945.1 Datura stramonium | reverse complement strand
ACAAAACATGGGCTAATCATATTGGTTAGTTTATGCACTAAATTATACAAAATCACATGAGCATGTAATCAATTAAATTAACAAACATGGCTAAAACTAAAAGTAATTATGCCCAAGATCAGCACCATGCAACCAATCTAACTCCCAAATGTATAACTTAGTATAATCTTCCACTATGTCGGTGGTTTTGACTGGTAAAAAATGAGCTTCTTTAGTCAACTTGTCCACAACCACCCAAATAGAGTCACATTGGCAACGTGTACGAGGAAACCCTGTAATGAAGTCCATTTTGATCTCTTCCCTCTTCCTGGTGGGGATACTGATGTCTTGAAGAACACCTCCTGGTCTTTGCTGCTCCACTTTCACTTGTTGGTAGTTTGGATACTTAACCACAAACTCTGTTATGGCCTTCTTCATACATTCCACAATAGACTTCCCCTAGGTCAGGGGACATCTTGGTGGCACATGGATGTATAGAATATCGGGAAGCATGAGGCTCATGCAACATTCGATCTCTCAACTCATCAACACTCGGAATGGACAAATGACTCTGATAACGAATTACACCATCTCCCCCTTGGGAGAAGACCTCTACTTTATGATTCTGGACCACTTACTTTAGCTTTACCAAAATAGGATCCTCATCTTTCCTGGCCTTAACCTCAGTCATCAAAGAGGATTCTGAACCATTCTGAACAATGACACCACCATCCGTCAAGTCAATAATGCGAACTCCTAATTGTGCAAGCCGATGCATGTCCTTCAACAACTCTTTCCTTCCATCTTCCAGATGAGAAACACTCTCCATGGATAGCCTGCTAAGGGCATCCACCACTATATTGGCCTTTCTCGGATGATAAAGGACACTCATGTCATAATCCTTGAGAAGCTATAACCACCTCCTTTATTGCAAATTCAGGTCCTTCTAGGTAAACACATACTGAAGACTCTTATGGTCTGTGAACACATCCATATGCACTCCACACAAATAATTCCTCCAAATAATTGGTGCAAGCACCTCTGCTGCCAATTCTAGGTCGTGCGTCGGGTAATCATCTCGTGAGTTTTAAGCTGTCTAGAGGCATACGCAATGACCTTGCCATGCTGCATCAACACACAACCAGTCCAACCCTAGAGGCATCACAATACACCACAAATCCATCTGTACCCTCGGGTAGGGTCAATATTGGGGCTGAAGTGAGTCGAGTCTTTAACTATTGAAAAATCTTCTCACAGGAACCCGACCACTAAAATTTGACTTTTTTTTGGGTCAACTTAGTCAATGGTGCCACAATGGATGAAAATCCCTCAATAAACCTTATTTTGTAGCAGCTAAACCCAATAAACTCTTGATATATGAAGGACTAACTGGTCTAGGCTAATTCTTTACAACTTCTATCTTTTGAAAGTCCACCTGTATGCCCTTACTTGACACCACATGGCCTAAAAATGCTACTGAGTTCAACTAAAACTCACACTTGCTGAATTTAACAAACAGTTGATGATCCTTAAGAGTTTGTACCATAATCTTCAAATGAGCAGCATGCTCCTCCTCGCTCTGAGAGTATATGAGAATATCATCTATGAAGACAATTACAATGCCCCAGAAACTCAAAGGCTAGATCCGGAACTTAAATAAAAGAAAATTGGAAAATTTTCACCTGGTCAAAGAACGAGTCATTAAGTGACTCGTGATGGGGACTCTGGACTTAATTGAAAATTTTGGAAATTTAGGTGACCACGGGTGTGACCACGAATCGTGATATGACCCGTGGTCAAGAGCAAATTTAAGGCCTGGAAGAAGTGGGGCAGTGCATCTAAAGACTAGTCACAACGAGTGGTGGTCCATGCCACGACCCGTTAGGTGACCCGTGGTAACCAGTAGGGGTTTTAAGGTAGTATACCTCATGACTGGGACCATCAGTAGTTGTCACTGGCCATGACCCCTAAGGTCCCTCATGAGGACTGTCGATCAGTTTTCCTCTGCGAGGTTTTCAAAGGTCATTCAGTAATTTCCTAACCTCCTAGACTCTAAACTACATCATTTTAGTATATTTTTAGGGAATTTAGAGGGGAAAAACGGTTTTCCCCTCATTCCCCACGCAGATTCTCATAAAAACATCAAAGAGTTTCTCTCATAGCATTTCCGAGCAAGAATTTAGGACAATCCTTTTCTCCTTGGTTTCTCAAGGAAATTCTTCAGGATTTTTCACCAGGTATATGGAAATTCATCAAGGGAATAGTTCTTCCCTTGTATCCTCAAAATCCTTCTTTGTCTTCTCTATCAGTTCTAGCTTTGAGATTGTCGAATGTGATGACATTATCTGTCAAACCTTGCTTAACTCAAGTGAAATATCATCTATGTTAATTGTTGATATTTTTCCACCAGTTGTGACTATGTTGTTGCTTATTGTTGTAACGTGAAATCTATCCCTAGTCTTGAATACAGAGAAACTAAGATTTTGCAATAGTGTTTACATATCAAAATTTTGCTTGATTCTACCTGTGCTGGGAATTCTCATGTTGTTGATTGTATTGAAAATTAGTCAGACTGTGGTCAGTTCAGTTTCAGTAAAAATGCTAGAATATTCAGTATTAGTCAGAAATGTCGGTTGATCAGTTTGAATATAGAAATTCCCGAAGTGTCAATAGTACCTCCCTGTTATCAGAATCAGATTCAAAACTCAATTTTAGTGGTCCACTAGGCGGTCATGACACTTTTAGATAAGTATATCTGACCATCCTTAGGACCCTATCTTCATATTACAATTTGTTCTTTAGACGGTTACGACACTTCCAGATAAGAAGCTCTGACCAGCTTAGAACCTAGTTACAAAATTCGATCTGATAAGACTCTCAGGGTGCTTCCAGATAGGTATTCCTAACTAGTGTTGGGCCCCAGTTTTGAGCTGTCAGCTTAGTATTCAGTTTAGGACTATCCAGTAGGAGTAGGACTTAGCACCGAGCGGACCGAGGTTCCAGCGCACCCAGGTTCCCAAAACTATGTTGCCACCGTAGGTTACTATTTTATTGATCTTATGGCTGCAAAATCTTGTGATCACCCAGTTCATGGTTTTATACCCTGTCAAGGTATATTAGGTCCTACCGATGGGGTGTATTCATTGGACTTCGTGTCTAGATCACGTGGTTATATGTCGGTTATATACTCTCCCACTAGTCAGCATAGTCCAGTTTCAGATCAGTTTAGATCAATATTTCAGATTTAGAACATGTTTGTGACAATTAGACAGGGTCATTTAGACTATTTTAGTTATTTAGTTCAGTAGCTCCAGTTGATCATTGCATGTCTTTCCAGTTTAGTTATTTTGTTTCTTTTGTATGGTTTCTCTCACTTACTTAGTACATTCAAAGTACTGATGCATACTTTTATGCTTTATCATTTTATGATACAGCTGCAGGATCTCAGTCTCAGCCTCACTAGCCGATCGCTCTCATAAGACTTCAGCTGTCCTATTTGGTGAGTTCTCATATTTCGAGGACGAAGATTACTTTATTTAGTTTTTCTTTATTCTATTAGATTTTAAAGTTCTCTGGGGGCTTGTCCCAACAACTCATCCTTAGTAGATGGCTTCTAGACAGAATTTCAGATGTTCAGTATTATTGTTCTTTTAGATGTATGGACTTACTATTATATACGTTTTTCTTAAATGAATTCATTATTTAAAGCTTTCATTATGTTTTAATCAGAATAGGCAGTGTTATGATAGGTCATGGGTTGACTTGGAGTTACTTGTGATCCTAAGTACCGTGTCTCATCCAGAGTATAGACTCAGGGCGTGACAAACATGGAATCAGAGCACTAGGTTTAGAGTATCCTCAGATGTCTGAAAGCCGCATCGAGTAGAGTCCTTTTCATGGGTGTGAAATGCGCCACACTTATGACAGGGAGGCTACAAGATTTTATTAGGTAAACTCTCTTTATTTTATGCTCTTTATCATGCATTGAAATTCAGTTCTAGAATCATTCTTCTAACTCGTGCTCTATTTCATTTCAGTGAATCATGTCTCCGTGATGTGGTAACGGAAGAAGGGATGGTAAGTCTCACCGACCTGCCCCACCAGCCCCTCAAGACAACTCAGTGTCTACCGCAGAGTTCAGGGCGGCCATTCAGCTGCTTGCTCAAACTGTTACCAACTAGGTGAACCAACAGGTGGTTCCAATCAACAACAATGGGTCCGCAGTAGCTGCCCAAGTGTGGGACTTCACTCGGATGAACCCTCCAGATTTTCACGGATCTAAGGTGGGAGAGGACCCACAAGGATTTGTGGATGAGATTAAAAAGATCACTCAAATTATAAGTGTCAATCCCTTAGAGAGTGCCGAGTTGGCTGCCTACCAGCTGAAAGGGGTGGCCCAGGTTTGGTACGAACAGTGGAAGGAGGGGAGGCCAGCGGAAGCAGGACTAGTGGAATGGGAGGAGTTCACTATAGCCTTCATAGATAGATTTTTCGGAGCTCAGGGAGGCAAAGGTAGCGGAGTTCATGAATCTGATACAAGGAAATGATACATTTGAAGAATATGCTTTGGAGTTCACCATGTCGTCCAAATACGCTCCGGAGATAGTGGCTGAGCAAAGGGCTCGTATGCTGAAGTTTGTTAATGGGGTGTAAGACCTGGTCCTTAAAGAGTGCAGGACAGTGATGCTGAATAAGGATATTGACCTGTCCATCCTTATTGTCTATGCCCAGCAGATTGAGGCAGAAAAATTGAGGTACATAAAGCGAAAGAACAAGCGAGCAAGGACTGGCCAATCAGATTATGACCACCAGAGGCCTGTCGGTAGTAGCCACCCACTGTAGCAGTAGAGGGCTCCAACACCCAGCTCAGCCAGCACCCCTACCTTTCGGTCCCATCAGGATCGGAGGGGTGGAGCATCTGGCTCTCAGTACCAGAGTTACAGTGCTGGTAACAAGTATCCAGCTTACCCCAAGTATGGAAAGAACCTCCTAGGAGAGTGTCTTCAGGGTCGAGAGGGTTGTTTTAGTTATGGACTGATTGGTCATTCACTTAAGGAATGCCCGTCAGTAGGATGGGGAAGGTCACAATCCACTACCTCGGAAGCTCCAATAGGCTGACCAACTCAGCAGGAAAACACATTAAGTATGGAGGTGGTCAATGCCAAAACCATTTTTATGCATTGTCTTCTCGTCAGGATCAGGAGAGCTCACCTGATGTGGTTACGGGTATGTTACATCTTTTCCACCTAGATGTATATACCTTACTAGATCCAGGAGCCACACTATCCTTCGTGACTCCCTACGTAGCAGTCCAATTCGATATCAGTACAAAGGTCCTCTCAGAACCATTTTCAATCTCCACCCTAGTTGGCAAGTCTGTTAGAGCCAGCCGGGTTTATAAAAACGGCCTAGTCTCAGTCTTCAATAAGGTCATTCCAGCTGATCTTGTAGAATTAGACATGATCGATTTTGACCTCATCCTTGGCATGGATTAGTTACACTCCAATTATGGCTCAGTCGATTGTAGAACAAAAATTGTCAAATTTTAGTTTCCATATGAACTAGTTTTAGGGTGGAGGGGCAATAGTGCAGTGCCTAAGGGTCATTTTATTTCCTACCTTAAGGACCAGAAGGTTATTTCTAAGGGATGTATCTATCATCTAGTTTGGGTCAAAGATTCCAACTCTGAGACTCCAACTATCCAGTCAGTCCTTGTTGTCAGTGAATTTCCTGATGTGTTCCCTGAAGATCTTCTTGGAGTTCCTCCTAAATGGGAAATCAACTTCCATATAGACCTTCTCCCAGCCCATCACCATCCCTCCTTACAGAATGGCTCCAGTTTATCTTAAGGAGTTGAAGGAGCAGCTAAAAAACCTTCTTGACAAAGGTTTTATCAAACCCAACATCTCTCCCTGGGGTACTCCAATACTATTCGTGCGAAAGAAAGATGGTACCCTCAGAATGTGTATCGATTACCATCAGTTAAATAAGGTCACAATCAAGAACAGGTATCCCCTATCAAGAATTGATGACCTGTTCGACCAACTTCAGGGAGCCAGCTATTTCTCCAAAATAGATCTAAGGTCGGGGTATCATCAGGAAAGAGTCAGAGAGTGTTACATATCGAAAATATCTTTCAGAAATTAGTATGATCACGAGTTTATTGTTATTTCCTTCAGACTAACTAATGCCTGTGTAGGCTTTATGGACCTGATGAACAGAATCTTCAAGAAGTATCTAGATATGTTTGTCATTTTGTTATCGACGACATTCTGGTGTACTCCAAAAATGAGGAAGAACATGCTAATCACCTGTGGATAGTGCTTCAGACACTCAGGGATCACCAGTTGTTCGCCAAGTTCAGCAAATGATAATTTTGGATGAAGTCCGTGACTTTCCTGGGTCACGTGGTCTTGAGTGAAGATATTCAGGTTGATCCTCAAATGGTAGAAACGATGAAAGAATGGCCTAGCCTACCTCCCCAACCAAAATCAGAAGTTTCTTAGGTCTAGCCGGGTATTACCGACGCTTTATGGAAGGCTTCTCTTCTATAGCATCCCCTATAACAAGGCTGATCCAGAAGAAAGTGAAATTTTAGTGGTCAGATGCGTCTAATAAAAGCTTCCAAGAGTTGAAAAATCGACTTACTACAGTGCCAGTGTTGACCCTACCAGAAGGATCAGATGGGTTTATAGTTTATTGTGACACTTCTAGAGTTGGACTCGGTTGCGTCTTGATGCAGCGGGGCAAGGTGATAGCCTATGCCTCCACATAGCTCAAAGTTCATGAAGAGAATTATCCAACTCATGACTTGGAGTTGGCAGTGGTGGCATTTGCGTTGAAAATATGGAGACACTACCTGTACGGAGCTCACATGGATGTTTTCATAGATCACAAGAGCCTTCAGTATGTATTAAGCCAGAAAGATCTAAATCTTCATCAGAGAAGGTGGTTAGAGCTACTGAAGGACTATGACATGAGAGTGCTATATCACCCGTGAAACGCCAATGTGGTGGTTGATGCCCTGAGCAGAGTTTCTATAAGGAGTGTGACTTATGTAAAGGAAGGAAAAAAGAAACTGGCGAATGATATTCACAAACTAGCCCAATTAGGGGTGCAGTTGGTCAATTCGGCTGAGGGTGGAGTAGTTGCGCAGAGTGGGTCAGATTCCTCTTTAGTTGTTGAAGTTAAGTCCAGACAGGATGAGGATCTCATCTTACTTAAGTTGAAGGAAGTAGTTCTCAGAAAAGAGGTTGAGGCTTTCTCCAAAGGGGTATGGTGTGCTTCGTTACCAGGGCAGATTGTGTGTACCAGACATCGATGAATTGAGACAGCAGATACTGGATGAAGCACACAGCCTGAGGTACTCCATTCACCCTGGTGCTACTAAAATGTACCACTATTTGTGGGATATTTACTGGTGGAACGACATGAAGAGAGACATCGTTGAATTTGTAGCTAAGTGCCCAAACTGCCAACAAGCCAAAGTAGAACATTAGATACTAGGATGTATGACTTAGGATATCAGCATACCCACGTGGAAGTGGGAAGAAGTAGATATGGACTTTATTATGGGTCTACCTTGGACTCGTTGGCATCATGATTCTATCTGGGTAGTAGTAGACCGAATGACTAAATCAACACATTTCCTCCCAGTCCAAACTACAGATTCAGTTGAGGACTATGCTAGAATTTATATCTGAGAGTTGTTCAGGATTTATGGGAATCCATTATCCATCACCTTAGACAGAGGTACTCAATTCACCTCGCATTTCTGAAGTCCTTTCAGAAGGGACTTGGTACCCTGGCCAAGCTCAACACAACTTTTCACACGCAGACAGATGGACAAGCTGAGCGGACAATTCAGACCCTAGAAGATATATTGAGAGCGTACGTGATCGATTTCAAGGGCAGTAAGGATGACCACTTGCCTCTTATCGAGTTTTCCTACAATAACAACTACCACTCCAATATCCAGATGGCCATGTTTGAGGTATTGTATGGTAAGAGGTGCAAATCTACTATTGGTGGTTTGAGGTTGGTGAAGTTGCTATAATTAGGCCAGACTCAGTTCACAAAGCTATGCATAAGGTACAGCTCATCAAAGAAATCTTATGTTGATGTGAGGAGAAGGGAATTGGAGTTTGCTGTGGATGATCGAGTCTATCTCAAAATTTCACCCATGAAAGAGGTGATGAGATTTGGGAAGAAGGGAAAGCTCAGCCCGAGATATGTGGGACCCTATAGAATTCTAAGGCAAATTGGCAAGGTACCTTATGAGCTGGAATTACCTTCAGAGTTGGCGTCTGTGCACCCAGTATTTCATATGTCACTATTGAAGAAGTGCATCGGTGACCCAACTTCAATTATGCCATTGGACAGTTGGGAGTGAAAGATAGTCTCTCATATGAAAAGGTCCTAGTACAGATCCTTGATCATCGGGTTTGTAAGCTGAGGAACAAGGAGGTAGCTTCAGTAAAGGTCTTATGGAGAAATTAGCAGGTTGAGGGAGCTACGTGGGAGGCTGAAGCGGATATGATGGCTAGATACTCCTATTTATTCCCTTCTGACTCAATTTCAGTTTAAGGTATCAATTTCCTCCTCGAAATTGCTTTTAGTTCATGTGTTTCAATTTCTCTCATGTAAATGAATATGTGCACGATTATTGTATTCAGTTCAGACTTGTGATCCAGTTTAGAGGTAGTCATTTCCGCTAGTTTCAACTTTCATGATAAGTATTTATGTATGAAGATTGCCATTCTCTGCTTTTCTGTGTGTTTCCCAACATTAAAGGACGAATTTTCCCAAGGGGGAGATATTGTAATTCCCCAGAAACTCAAAGACTAGACCCGAGACTTAAATCAGAGAAAACTGAAAAATCTGCACCAGGTCATAGAACAAGTCATTCTATGACCCGTGGGAAGTGACCATGATCACTAAGTGACTCATGGTGGGGACTCTGGACTTAGCTGAAAAATTGGGAAATTTAGGTGACTACGGGTGTGACCATGGGTCGTGATCAACACCACGAGTCGTGATATGACTCGTAGTCAAGAGCAAATTTAAGGCCGAGAAGAAGTAGGGTAGTGCACCTAACAACTAGTCACCTCGAGTCGTGGTCCATGCCATGACCCGTTAGGTGACCCGTGGTGACAAGTAGGGGTTTTAAGGCAGTGTACCTCACAACTGGAACCACGAGTCGTGGTCACTGGCCGCGGGTCCCCCATGAGGACTGTTGATCAGTTTTCCGCTGCAAGTTTTCAAGGATCATTTAGTAATTTCCTAACCTCCTGGACTCTAAACTACACCGTTTTAGTATATTTTTAAGAGAATTTAGTGGGGAGAAATGGTTTCCCCCTCATTCCCAATGCAAATTCTCAGAAAAACATCGAAGAGTTTCTCTCATAGCATTTTAGAGCAAGAATTAGGGCAATCCTTTTCTCCTTGATTTCTCAAGGAAATTCTTCGGGCTTTTTCACCAGGTATGTGGGAATTAAACAAGGGAATAGTTCTTACCTTGTGTCCCTGAAATCCTTCCTTGTCTTCTTCATCAGTTCTAACCCTGAGACTGTCGAATGTGATGAAATTATCTATCAAACCTTGCTTAAATCATGTGAAATATCATCTATGTTAATTGTTGATATTTTCCCACCAGTTGTGACTATGTTGTTGCTTATTCTTGTAATGTGAAATCTAGCCCTAGTCTTGAATACAGAGAAACTAAGATTTTTCAATAGTGTTTACATATTGAAATTTTGCTTGATTCTATCAGTGTTGGGAATTACCATGTTATTGATTGTATTAAAAATCATTCAGACTATTGTCAGTTCGATTTCAGTCAAAATTCTAGAATATTCATTGTTAGTCAGAAATGTCGGCTGATCAATTTGACTATAGAAATTTCTGAGTGTCAGTAGTACCTCCTAGTTATCAGAATCAGATTCAGAACTCAGTTTTAGTGGTCCACTAGGCAGTCATGACACTTTTGGATAAGCAGCTCTGACCAGCTTTAGGATGCTAGCTTCAGATTATAGTTTTTTTCTTTTGATGATTACAACGCTTCCAAATAAGTAGCTCTCACCAGTCTTAGAACCCAGTTAAAGAATCCGGTCTGATATGACTCTCATTGTGCTTCCATATAGGTATTCCTGACTAGTCTTGGGGACCAGTTTTGAGCTATTAGTTTAGTATTCAGTCTAGGAATATCTAGTGGGAGTAGGACTTAGCACCGAGCGTACCAGGGTTCCAGCGCACCCAGGTTTCCAAAACTATGTTGCCACCGTAGGTTATAGTTTTATTGGCCTTATGGCCCTAGACTCTTTGATCACCCAGTTCATGCCTTTATACCCTAGCAAGGTATATTGATCGTGGGCAAAATAGCATGTATAAGTGATACTTTATAACTTAGTTTTGCCTTGTTTATCTATTAATTTATATACATTCTCATGTGATTTTATGTAAATGTGAATATATACACTAACCAACATGATTAGTTCTTGTTTTGTAGGTTTACAGTGAATTTGAGGAACTATTCAATGAGTTGGTGAAGTGGAGGCATGGAATCGGAAGTAGAGCGTGAACGTCGGCAAGGAGGCTGCACGAAACAGCCCACCTGCGCATTCGCAACGTGCCACGGCAGGCAGGCTGCATGACAGAGGACGGCCAACGCACTGCATGAGCAGCGTGTCACGCCGGCAGCATGGTGACACTCGGCAGTTTGGCATCCGGAGGCAATTTCCAAAGAGCCTCCGCGTTGCCTCCGTGTCACAGAGGCATATTGGCGCGATACACTCCGTGACATGGAGCTATTTCATGTTAGGAATAATTTTAGACACCTCACATTTACTATAAATAGGTCCCTTAACTCCAAAAAGGGAGACACGATCTTATTTTCTGAAAACCACGAGAGAGGTCACGATTGTCTTCTGAAGAACCACCTGGGAGTGAAGGGAGAAGTGGGAGAACTCACCTAGGGTTTGTCAAATTCCTCTTCTATTCTACCAATTCTTGTTAGTAAGTTACTTTAACAACATGTTTTTGTAATTATACAAACATGAGTGGCTAAAACCCTTCCTCTAGGGTTGAAGCCACAAGATATGATTGTGATTCTGCGATTTGTTTTGGAATTAAGTTATTGATTGTTGTTTTTGTCTTGAATTCTGGTTTGTTGGTTGTTTTTATGATTGATCACCATGAAAACATACACGTTAGCTTGGGCATATGCTTGAGAAAGCATTTACCTAGGGCAGAACATGAGAATGTGAGGAGCATGTTTGTATCTCACGATATAATTTTGCGTTAGGATAGAAATATACCTAATGCCTTGCTTGGTTGATAAAACGGGATTATTTAGAGACCGACTTAGGTTTATCACATCACCACTCGAAGAAGTAGTTG
>JACEIK010000490.1:283050-329463 GCA_018107945.1 Datura stramonium | reverse complement strand
ATAACTTTTGACATGGACTATAAATTGATGTGTAAAATTTATTAAAATTATAATATATAATAGACATGAACTTATAACTTTAAAAATATACTGAGTTTAATTTTAAAATTTAAAAAAATTAAATTCATAAATTTTAAATCTTGAATTCGCCTCTGCTTCGCAAACATATGGTCATCTAATAAAATGTTCCCGACTCGTGGCAGCACCACATGGGTGCCTTACTTCCAGCAAATTGTGCGATCTTGCATACCACATCCACTCTACACATATGGAGATCCATGTGAGGACTTGGCCCATATTTTTGTCGTCTCTGTTTCTTCAGACTTCGGATTTATTGACTGGAAAATTAATGAATGAACTAATGTCCTTCCTTTGTTATTAAAATACTCCCTCATTTCCATTTCATGTGATGTTATTTTTTAAAAAATTTTGTTAATTAAAATATCATAAATTATAATTATAATTGAAAAATAAAAAGAATAAATAAATATTTAAGTTGAGATACAGATATTTCATTCTCTTTAAGAAGATTCAAATTCATTGCGATATAATCTTCGTCGGTCCACCAGTATAACTCTTGACTTATCTTATCTAAGGTACAACAACCTCACAATATCGTATGACTCAAACAACTTCGAATTATTCATGAAGAGTCCAAAACTCCAGCAATAAAACTCTTTCCTTTAACATAAAATTACTCTTTTTTGTGCAGAATAAGTTTGAGGGTTAGAATATTTTTCTTTCTCTTAACTCTCTCTTTCGCTACACACTATAATATTATTTCACACTTCTCATACACCTTATACAATATTTATTATATCATAATACAATATTTTTCATGTCACAACTCACAGAAGAAACACTTTTATATACTGGTATAAGAATTCTTTTATAGAGTAAATTAGAGTGTAGTTGATATTAAGTGATGTAGAAATGTGATAGTGGTTAAAATATTTAAATCTTAGTGGGAGTAATTAGTGGTAGATCATGACATGAGTTACACCGCCGCTTCCTTGTCAATTTATCACCAATAACATGACAAAATATAATACACTTTCATTTGTAATTTTAATATTAAGATGCACATAAACTCCAACATTCTCCACTCATTTTAATATTATTATAAGAGAGTTATCCATGGTTGAAGAGAGACTATTATGCATAATGAATACGTGTTCTGCTTTAAACCTTCATATAGTAAAACACCAACCTTTACTCTAGAATCTGTAGTGATCGCAGACTTGAACTATGACTGCTTAAGGAAAATAAAGTTTCACTATTTACGCACAATAATCAAGATGTTGACATAAATTTTAATAGCCAACACATTACGGCCTTGTGCTATCTCGATTTTCATGAGTGTTTTTAGAATAAGCACAAATCTCATAGAAAGCAACGTACTTTCACACTACTAGAAATATAGATTTTTCCCACCACAAATCAATGGGAAATTTGTGTTATAAGACATGATTTTCCCACTCATTTCCCACCGAACTTGTTCATTGGGAAAATGCATGGTGGGAAATAGTTTCCCACTGAAATAGTGAAATTTCATGATTTTTCCGTATAAAAACACTATTATTATTTTCTTTTCCCACCGATAATTGTGGGAATAGTCACTTAACATTTTTCAGTGGAAAATCAATGAGAAAATAATAATTTTTTGATAGTGTCACACTCACATAGGTGAAATTTATCGAGCGTGTTCCTGTAATTCAGACACTCCACTCATATGAGATTTATAGACTTAACCTCCACAAATTATTACAGGCTAAATGAACTCACATTGTAGAGAAGGAATAAACTAAATATAATAGTGAATTTTCACAACAAGTAATCATTTTCTCCCTAGAATCTGATTATAAAATAAATATAATAATGCATTTTCACAGATAAGTCACAAGTTTGGGGCCTTTTTCATTCAACTTGGACTAAACAGAAATAACTGAGACCCACTTATTATTTTCCTTTTTTCCTTTCATAATATTTTGTACCGCCGTAATTATTCTTAGTTGAATAGAAGGAGGACACTTGTATAAATACACACTGTACTGTACAGATCTATTATTCATTCAATATACAGGGAAAGAAAAGCTTCTGCAAATTGTTCTTTAATTTTATGACGGGCCCTCATTGAAGAACAACGCCAGAAACGAAGATTGTTTAAGCAAATTCATGTGAAGCTTTTTGTTAATGGGGCTCAGGACTGATTCACTTAATTTAATCATGATTAAGTCAGAAAATTTATTAATTTAACATAAATATTAAGTTATTACCCTTTCTAGATTCTCCATTATACAAAATTCTAACTAATAACTAACACGACATTTCAGGAGAAACTAATTAAGTAAAAGCTGAAGAGTCGCTAGGAATTAAGTCGTTTGCAGTAGTTTCATGCAAGGTGCACGTTATACATTCAAGAATACTGACTAAAACTGAAACATTATTATTTGAATCGGATTTACCAAACTAGTAATAGTAAAAAGAACTATTACATTATTGAACAAGTGACGTGCAGATCTTTTAATAAGTAAGTAGTACTAAATGTGTGTTCTCAAGGTATCATTTGAAATTCTCCATGTCTAATAATTAAAGAGTCAGCATAAATATAATATAGTACTTAATGTTGTTTTGCATCTTAGTTTGCCCCCAGAATGAATGTGTTAGGAATCCAAACACCAGCAGTAGTAATAAGACCGAGAGATATCCAGCAAATTAGAAGGCGTCATCCTCTCGAGCTCGGTTTGCCTCCATGCCGCAAAATTATTACGATTTTGTGGGTCAGTGGCAAGTGGATACTCCTCCCTTTTGTGACCTTGTGATTTCATTCTCATGTACAGCCTCATTGTTGCTACACAATCATCATACGGATCTTGGGCTCCTGTCTGAATCTCATACCTATATATGGATCACCAACATCATAAGCTTATTAATTAATACTGACCTAGAATAATAGTTTCCTGAGACATCATTTGATTTGATATAAAATTTAATGAGAAAAAAAAAAGACTTTCGAAATTTATGGTCTAAAACACTTCTTGACCATTTATGTAGCTATAAATCATTTCATTAAGGATAGAAGAGGAATTTTAAAACTAAATTATTTCGGATTATAGCTAGATAAGCTATAAATCATTTTGGTTGATGTCCCCCCTTCATTTTTTTTTATTTCTCTTATTGATTAATATAGACCGAAAAGAAAAGATGACATTCTTTTTGGGACGGACTAAGAAGAAAATGTGTCATATAATTTAAGATAAATGGTATAATAATACTCTTGCTACTAATATAATAGTATTAGTAAATGACAAGATAGAAGCATTGAAATTTGCTTATTTACGTACCCAAGATAAGCTTTGGTCAAGTACTTGAGTGGAAGCATTGAAATTTGCTTATTTACGTACCCAAGATAAGCTTTGGTCAAGTACTTGAGTGAATTGCTGAGCTTGCTTGTTTTCATCAGTGGAGGGTATTTTGCAGTATCCCTTCATACAAAATTAAAATTGTTGAAGAAACGTCAAATTATATTGTAAAAATTAGGAGGAATAATTTTACACAGTTTGACTTATCTATCAGATTATTAATATTGTGTACTGAAAAGTCGTTGTAACTAGAGGACTTACCTTATCATTATTGCTGGGTACTCGAGTTCTAAGCATTTGAAATCCTTATCCAAACTGTGACCAACAAGGATCCTAGCCGTTGAACTTCTCGAACGAATTTGCCATATGGGTTCCCCATTACAAAGATAATCTTGAATCTTTCTTGATACTTGCTTCAGTGGAACTGCATCCCTCAAATGTTCTGGCCTTATCCCCGTTGTTTCATACCTAAACAAAACATTACATTAATCAAATATTCTCTATACATTAATATATTTCCTCGGATCGGAATATAATTAATTAAACTTTAGTACATAATTAACTTTGTACTATATATAATTACCTGTAATTAGTGATGGGAATGTTTGGTGCGACGTAAGAGTGAAAGAGGATTCTTTCATGTTCATCAATTAGGCAAACTCTTGCACAAAGGTCAAGAGAGCCATCACTGCCACCACCTACCATTTTGCAGGCAAGAGCAACTACTCTTCCTCGGATATTGTCAATTCTTAGGTCATCGTGAGTGCCAAACCGTGCCATGCGATAAAGCCCACCCTGAAAATGAACCAATTCACAACTATTATAAGGATTTGAGCGAAGTAGGGGTGTCAGATGAACAAGTTAAATTAGGTTTTGGCAGGTTAAAACAGGCCAATTAAGTAAATGGGGTTACCAATATAACTCGTTTAATATTTGTTTGATTTATTTGATGGATCAATTTAGACTAAACATTAATGAATCGCAACCTAATCTGTCTAATTCAAAACTAATTTTCATTTGCTTGTTTGTGCTTTTATAATTTGTTCAATTATCAAATCAAACTAATTATAAGAACAACTTAATTTATATACTTATCATGATTATATAATACAAACAAAATAATAATTAAAAAAACTTACTCTTTTTTTTTTAATGTTTTGATAAAGTTTTCTTACGAATCAATTCAACCTACATATACAACCCAAAATTGTCCAACCTTTTAAATGGGTTATGACCAAAATTAATGACCTTATCTATTGAACTCATCCAATTTATATTTCTTACGAGATTATATTTTTATAGACAAAATTTACAATCCTAACCAAAGGCAAAATACATTTGCATATATTGATAACCATTGTTGTGAGAGTTTGAATAAGCATACATTATTTGAGCGTGAGAGTTGACATGATTCCTTGTGAGCCCTTAGCGCATTCCGGCTACCAAGTATTGCCAAACAAATGTCACATCCTCTCTCCTTGAAAATCCTTTCACAGTCTGCCTTTGGCAATGGCCCTAAAAAAAAAAAATCATGTTAATTAATTAGAAATCATGAACAATTAACAGAAAAGTTAATTAGAGCAGTACTGATCATAAATAGTACCGATGAGGTGCTCTCTCAAAGATTCAAAAGATCGACAGTGCTTTTTGCAAATCGCACACATGGGTTCATGAACTGAATGATAAGATATCCTCATGTGTTCAACTAGATGCTCCATTTTGTTGAACTGCCTATAGCATGCTGCACACTTGTTCCTGTAGCCCAACAATTTTTTTTAAAGAGTTATAAGTTTCACGCACAGACAATATAAACAAATTTAGGCAATCTAGTACTCATTTATGTAACAAATAGTACAAGGTATGGAAACACAAGTTAGTAAAACTTTGGAAAAAAAAGAAGACATATATAGTACCTGAGACTCTCAGAAGACTCATATCGATGGTCCATGATAGTATAGTAATAAGATTAATGCTTGAGAAATATTGAAAATAGAGTGAAGAAGAGAGAAAGAGGTGAGAATAGTTGAGAGGGCATCAAGGCTATTTATACAGGTAAATGGAAGACGAACCCTCTAGAAAAAAAATCTTTGTGGCTAATTAAGCAAATATCTTGAAAATTATCAAGTACATTATTAAAATACCATATATATACATACAGTTTGGACTAAAAATCTCACTTTAAGATTAGTATATTAATTAATTAATTAATATCCAAATTGGTTAAAATAGGCAAAATAGGAAAAAGTTTTGTAGTAAAATCAAAATTCTTAGGGACCCACAATTGGGCTACTAGAATATATGACAGCACCATGTCCCAGAATCAGCAAGACCACTCATATCCAAGGTACTAAAAAGAATTTTTATTAAAGTTCTACGCGGTGGATATTATAAAATATTTTATGTTTTACACGTCAGCATAATTAACGGAGCATTTTATCATTTTTCCTAATTTACCGACTATACTTAAAAGGTAGATTTCAATTGATACTCCATATTTGTAGTTTGACTCGATCTTGTGTGACCTAACTTAGGTGTACATTTGTTTATTTAGGGAGGTGGATAAGTTAGAGTTGAATTTAGGTATGTTAAAATGAGATAAGGATATAATAGGCGATTGAAATTAACTGAGTTAAAATGAGAAAAATAATGAATCATAATACATTTCGCCTAATTAAAGTTTATCTTTTTTGTTTGCTTTCTTAATTTGTTCATTACCTAATAAATTTATTATTATTATTATAACTATATATAATATATCGGATAAAAGAAATTATTTTAAAAATATCTTGACAATAATTTTCATTAATTAATTTAAGCTATATATATAATAATTTGAATCAACCTAACTTTTGAATGAACTAAAATGGAATAAATTAATATATAAACAAGTTATTCTAATTTAAACGAATTGAGCGGATAGCTAATTTTTTTACTCCCAACATATGGTATATGCTGCAACTAAATAAAGATGTAAGTGAGGAATGAATGAGATGCACCGTACGTAGTTATCTACGATATATGGTTGTAAATTTAGTTACTTGTGAGAGGCGTTTCATGTGACACACGCAATTATGTTACGTATGAAGTGAGAATAATGCTTTCTGATAAAATAATATTATGGGGTAGTAATTTGGACTCTTCACGTTTAAGCTTAGATGATCGTGTCGCATGGAAAGTCAAAGGTAACGTTAATGTCGCTGAGTTGACAAAGATACATAAAATGGCGATCGATCCAGGGATTTGGGTTACCTAGTGGACAAGATTAAAAGCCAGAGATAAGAGACAAATCAATGTTCATGAATTATGCTATTTCATCTTTTTCAATTTTATATTGCACTTGTTAAAATTTTGAGATTTAAATTTTAAATTTAAAAAAACAAAAAAAACATGTAATTTAATTAAAATTATATATTTAAAATTATATAAAAATATTATTAATTATAATTTTTTATGTTTTTAATTTTTTAAAAATTTTAATTAAAAAAATAATTTAATCGACTTTGCCACATAAATTAGAATGAAAAGAATATGATATGGGAAGAAATGAGGATGAAATGCATGTGCGAATTAGTGGACAGGAAGAAGTAGGAAATTGTAGATTAACATGCACGTTATAATGCACCAAGGTAAAAATGGGCGTAGGTACTTTCGGCAAAAGCATTAATAGAGGCTACAGATAAAATTATTCCTTTTGATGATGCTAGTTTATATTCCAGTTCTCATCAATATGTTGCTATTTTATTCTTTCTACTTGTACATAGAACAGTAACTCAACTAGATTAGTGCAAATTAACAATTCATGCAGTATCGTTGTAAAATAGATTTTTTTTTTTTTAATAAGACATCACCTTAGGTTGTGGGCTTTTGGTGTGAGAGGTTAGGCTAGACCCCTACCATGTCGATAAAAAGTTGAAAAACAAAAAAGTTACAAAAAATTAGAGGGACGTGGACGCTACTTAGCAGCGTCGGGACATACGGTATAGCCAAAAAATAAGGTGAGAAGAATGGCCTATACGTAATCTTCTCAACCTTCTAAGGAAAACTAACTAAGAAATTACACTTCTCAAATTTCCTTCTCATTGAAGGGAATTATAGACTATCTAGTAGAATTAAAACTTTAACCTCACTAGGCAGTTATTATTAGTAGAGGTAGAAAGTTCCCGTTTCCACTAGTAGAATGTCATTTTAGCAAGTGATGCAGAAGCTTTATTTTGCTTATTGACTATTTGGGAAGTGTAAGGCATTAACACAATTAATAGACCTGGAGAGGTCTTGAATAATAAGCTTAATCTTCAAATTGGGTGTTTTTATCAAAATATGCTAATAAATTCACATCTTGCTATAACAACCATCCTGACCGTTGGGAACTATTGATATATTTGAGAATTTTTTTCTATGTAAGCTAACGGGCTGATTTCTTATGGTAAAAACTCACAGCCTTTGAATAGCCGTCTCATCTCATCTTGATTTGATTATATTTGTATATAGTCGGTCATGTTAGCTCCACATAAGAGTTTTAGATAAAAGCTAATTAATCACTCATCAATTAATTGGACTTCCATGATATATAAACGGACGATATCATCTTATACTCCGATTTTATTGTGTTGGTTTAAATCTCGAATTAATACTCCCTACGGTAATCTATTAACGACGCCATAAACTACTAAAGGCTTAATCTGTCTTTTTGAAGAACAAGTTATTCTCGTAGTTTGGATAATATTTAAATTGCTATATTTTTGAAAGTATGGTTCTTAACCCCCCTCCATATTCCATCCATTTGAGCTTATCTATTCTTAAGGTGATCCTTTATCTTATGTTTGGTGTTTGCTCATTATTTGGAGTACGTAATTGAAGTTTACGTTATTATAGTCACCTCTTCTTGAAAAATGAGTCGTGCGCGATGAGGTGCGGACATTTTTTTCATCGAGGTAATTCCTCCCACGTTTGTTCTCCGGTCGAGTTAGTGGAATATCCAAGCAAAATTGCCTTTGTGGATCTAAACACGCACACAAATAAAATAAGAGCCAATAATAGGGCTTCGTAAGAGAGCCATTTGAGCTACAAATTTTAATGCTCCTAGAGGACATAATTCGAATACGGAAGGAGTGAAAGTTCACAACAAATAAATACTTTCATATTTGATTTTTGTAAATTGTACAAGCACGCCCTATTTCACCCTACCTCGTTTACGACTTAATTTGCACCCTAGCCAACATGCTGTTTTGGTCCTAGGTCATTCCTCGTATTCTCGATGGCGGATCGTGGAAGCATGGGATAATAATTAATTTTATTCTGGCTCTTGTTTATTTCTCCTAATCAATTCGCCCAAAAAACACAATAATTTTTTTTATTCTTGGGAGAGTAACATCCTAATTACGCTGTTATCTCAGCACCTCTTACCTACCCACCTTGATAAACATACTAATATTCCAAATTACAAATCAAATACATTATATAGTAATGTAAATATTTATTCTCTCTCCAAAATAACAAGCTCTTGATTCACACACTTAAATTCGGCTTTGGAGATTAGCTAAAGAATATCTCAAGGCATATACCACTCCCATTACATTTTCTCTGTGGTCTCTATCTCGAACCAATGCTTTGTTTTGATATGTTTAATTTAATATCATTTCTAATGATTATATTTCATCAATTATTACTAAAATAAAATAAAATACCCGTTTATACGTCGATGAATAAAAAAGGATTGTTTGGAATTGAAGAAAATCGGCGTCGGTAAAATAGAAGAAAATTTAGCAAATTCATTTTAGAAAGCTTATTTAAGTCCATAAAGAAAGCTGATTCGAGCGACAAATTAAGTTTAGCGTGCGCCAGAGTATTCATGAGGGAGATATATGTATACTTTTTCTTTAAAATATGGTAAGGTTTTACACTCTAGCTCACTATAACAACTCTAGGTATCATCACACGTAAGTTATTCTTCTTTTTTCACAATCTAATTGTAGTAAGAGGTCATGTAGAATGGTTAAAATAGAAGCAGAACCGATTCTTTACTTAGTCAATACATCTTACATCGCCTTCCTTCCAAGTATATGTCAATTCACACCTCTAATCTCTTGTCATTAGCTCTTTGATTTGCATGATAATATTGAAATATTGATCCTCGGCCATTATGTAGTTTTCTAGAGAAATTAGGACTCCTTCTCAACCTAAATGAGTCTATTACCCTCTTCCTACATGTTAGTAATTTGCCTAAAACCTGTTAATTAGAAGAAAATGATCGGCCTAAAGTTTATTTTGAAGCCTTTTATGTTGCATTTCACCTTTTAATCTATAAAAACAATATCTATCATTGTGACAATATACACCTTTATAAAATTACCTTGTTATAGGTTTCTGAGATGAAGAGTAACTTTGGAGTAACTGGTAAAGTAGTTGTCGTGTGATCGGGAGCGCGAGTTGGCCAATGGCAGTTCTTGCGAATGCTGGATTAGCCTCTAAATTGATCGCTTGTGGTCAATAGCCTGAATCTTTGTGCATGCGAAACTTTATTACGCGGGAGGCCCTTCTATAACAGGCTTACAAAAATATATATACTAAGTATTTAATTTATAATAACCAAAAAATCTATTAGTATACTTTATTAGAGACATAGTTTGGTTAATTTATAAATTTCAACAAGGAATCTAGAATGTTAAAAACTTTTGTGAACTTGGAACATGAGAATTAAAAGATGAAGTTGGAAACTTTTAATATTCTGCCATTTTTTACACATAGAAATTGACTTTTTGAGTAACTTCTGTCTATTATAGTCAAATAAAATATAAATTCCAAATGTTATTATAAATATTTAGTCATTTAGAGATTAATATGTTAGTAAAAAAATTGAGATTTTTATTTAATAATTTCTTAACATACAATAATTGAATCAATTCAAAAATATAAAAAAATCAAATCTTTAATTTCAAATTAATAATTTAATAATTAATTTTAATTTATTTGGAATTGGGAGACGGGATTAACGTGGTAATATATAGTATGATTGACGTGAGCAGAGTTATTGATGCGTGATTGTCCATTACTTACCAAATATTATATTCTTTCCACCTATGATTTTCTTCTAATATTCGTATTAAGGCACGACTATTGCATACGGAGATCTACTATAATAACAACGCTTTTAACAGAACTTTTTAAATACGTCGTGTTCAAACCCAAGCCTGCCTATGATTGTCATTACTATTCTACGTCGACAAGGTTCCTTCTGAAGTTCTGAGATATAATATCATTTTTTTAATTCCTCCAAAGATTTTGTCAAAAAATTTTCATATATTTGATCATACTCCCAAACATTTGACTTTTATTTTTAAAAAGTACTAGAAGCCACTCTATTTATAATTCCATTCCGCTCTATCTTTTTGACCAAAATGTGACCCCCTTAATATATTCGTATATTATGGATGCCCGAGAAAAGATGTAAATTTAGTGATTTACAGTTCTGTCTGGAAGAATAATTCAGTAGATTCTCGGGGATAGTGGGACCATTTCATGCATTTTTTTCCTCCCATTATCTTTTTGGTTCTAGCTGGGTAGGAGGCAGGATATATACATTATACATTTAGAAAGTTTAACTTGTATATTGATTGTGTAAATTTTTTCATATATATATTATATAATAAATCACCTAAACATAATTATAAAAACTATCTATTAAAGTGGATCATCTTGCAAACTAGAAAAATAAGATGAGACATTAAATTTATATATAGTGTCAAAAAGAATTTGTTAGCGTGTATAAGTTAAATATTGAATTATTAATTGATTTATGTTTGTGAGCACTGAAATGTAGGGCATACAATTCTTCTTTATGCTTTTTTGTATACTTTTCGTTTTGTGTAATTGATTTAAGTTAGCTGATAATGAAAATAACTTTACACCATTAATATAATTAATTATCGATTGTAATAAATTGTTTGCGTTCTTTGGTAAGTTATCATGATCTCTGATTACTATTAACAATTATTATCTGTAATTGACTTACAACTAACGTAATAAAAAGTATCTTTACACTAGAAGGGTATAAGAGATTTATAAACAATTGCGTTCATAGGAGATATTCTATATAGAATTAAGATGGATCAATATTAATTCATGGAATATTTTTAATTATTGTATATCGCCCGACCAAATGATCCGTTAATGATATTAATAAAGCACGTCAACAAGAGTTGGAGAGAAATCTTCAGCGGTGAAGATTGTATAGAAATGTTTTAATAATTGAATGTTGATGAGAAGTGCGTATTTTGTTGAAAGTTGGAAGTGTTAGCGCAATAAGAATTCTGAGTTAGAGAAAAGTGCTCAAACAAATTGAAAGTTGGGATTTACAACCAGCCAATGAAGATTGAAGAGAGATGTTTTGGCAATTGATGATTGATGAGAAGTGCATCAATGATTGAAAATGGAGAGAGATCTTCCTGACGCAAATAAATAAATAAAATAAAAGTAAGAGAGAGAAGTAACCTGCATAGTAAAAAAGCTAGAAGATTGAAGTACTCACGACAAATACTTGACAAAAAGGGAAGAGATATGAAAACTTTTAAATTACGAAAGAATATTGAAAGATAATTCAAAATTATAAGAAATAAAATTTATTGTTTATTTGCCTCGTGTCCTGTCAAATTGATAATTAAATTCATATAGAAATAAATTTTTCTAAATTAAAATAAATTTCATACTATTATAAATAAAAGCTTACTACTAACTCTTATCACATAAAAATATATATAAAAAACATTCAAAAAATTTTCTTCTTCAAAGTCTTTGGATAAATCCAAAGGTTGAAAAGAAAGTCGGAATAATAAAGACAAAAAAGGCGCAGGCATGCACACGAATAGTGAGAATGAAAGTTTGACATATGTAGACAATTATTATCTTTGTCATGGCTCCATTTTGTTCTCTTCAATAAAAGGATTGGGTATGTAGCAAATTAAAAAGTTTTGAGAAGCATAGGATTCTTCAAAACTCAAAACAGGTCAAAAAGGCAAGCTACCAATAATCGTGTACCTAGTGGAATTGGATGTGGACTCTATATAGGAATAATGGAAGGTGTCCTATCCATTTTAAACTCTTCTTTATTGAATAATTATCTTTATTATTTTTATGGTTTTAAAATAAGTGATTGGCCTTGTGGCATAAAAAAGCATTAGTTGTTAGAAAAAAAGTATTTTGGCCACATTCTTTGATAAATATCTTTGAAAAAAATAAAAAGCTACTTTAGTATTTTTTTTGTTTAGCCTGGCTTGTTTCCATTTAAATAAGAATAATATTAGAATAAATCATTAATATCACTTATTAATTGGGTAAATCACCGCTTATTTTGAAGCAAAAGAAATCGAAAAAGTAAGCGTCACTTATTTTTGAAACGGAAGAAATAGATAAATAGGTAAATATGATTATTATTATTTTTAAAATCACAACACTAACTTATGATACCATTTATTTCTTACTTTCTTCTTCTTTCTTTATCACCATTTTCATCTGCAACCACTACAACTATTGCTGTTTGTCCTACTTTAATTTGACAGCTATACCAGAGCTTTGATAATCTAAACAGTAACTACCTCAATTTCATTTTATAACTTTTGACTGAACGCTCAATTTTGTTATGAGGATATTCCTGCAGCTATAAAACTCTATGTAGATCATTATGGATTTAAAATAACAAATTAAAATTAAATTATTTTTAAATGTAAAAATATGAATAGAATAAATTAATTTTAAAAAAAAAGAGGAGAGACATGTGAAATGTAACAGGTGGATGATGGAATCTCTTTCAGTGACCAACCATGGACTCCACAGTTGCGCCAAGTTTAATTAGGTTTTGTGTCTAAAAAACTTAACAAATTAAGGAATAAGTAGGGGAGAGAAAATGTTGGATGATTAATTATATTTAAAAAAAAATTAAAAAGGTTGAAGATACATGGAATGATGAATAATAAAGAGCAATTTTAATTAGTAAAATGGGTAAACCATGCATGCATGCATGCTCATGCATAACCCCACGTGCGTGGAGAAATAAGAGATGGAGCTCTGGCCATAAGTTTCCAATTACAATCCCTTTTGTCTTTTTTTTTTTTTTTTTTTTTGCATAATATTCGACTACTTTCATCATCTCTCTATAATTTTCACTTTTTATCATTCAAAGGTTCGAAAAGTAGTAGCCAAAAAAAGAAAAGAACAGAAAAGAAAAAGTTCAAAGTTTGACTGAGCTTGGCCTTACATCATTTGTCCATGCATCATTATCAGATGTTACCTGCCTAGCTAGCTACCTAGCTTTTGTATTACTACTCGTATAGACAGCACATAAGAAAAACTCACAATACAATACTCAATTGCAAATAGAGGAAAAAGCTTTCATTATAAAGGTTGTCAACTAGATGGGTTATTTTGAAATTAAATAAGTTAAAATGAGTTAAGTTAATAAATGAGTTAGTTAATCAATTAAAAATTACAAAATTTAAAATGGGATGAGTCATGACGCCAATTTAACCTAATTTTCAAATCGTCCATCTTCCTAACCTTACCAGGTCCGTCCCCCTCACTTCATCATCATTAAGACTTGAGCCTTCGATTAGACTCATGACCCCGTCCATGCAGCCCGAGACCCCCGAGATTTGGCGGCATCGACACGGCCTAAACCCTAGATCTGAGTCGATCAACCCTTGACCTCAGCCCAACACTCGATAGATAAGACCGGAGCTTGACCACTACTTTCGAGACTTGAGACTCATGTGACCCGGGACTTGAAACGATTTATCAGGAACCTAAGACCCAACTAGGACCCAGAGACTCGAGTCCAGGCCACTGGCGGGACCCAATCCGATCTTGATGGGGACTCGAGGCACGATCTCATTTAGAAACTCGAATCAACTGACTCGGGACCAAAGACTAAACCTTGGATCTAGACACGACCATTTGATTTGGAGTAGGGCCTAGACTTAGACCCGAACTTGAGACACGACCTGACTCGAGACTAGAGATTCAACTGCGATCCCGAAAAGAGGCCCCGAGCTTTTGCACAGAGCCAGTGGAGGCCCTGCTCGAGACCTAAGCTGCGACTTTGGCCTGAGCTCGGAGAATTGACCTCGGCACAGTTCGGAACTTAGACACAGGCTTTGACCTAGAAATCAAAATACGACCACGACTCCCAACAGAGACTCGACTTTGACTGAGAACTTCGAAATATGACCACCCCATTTTCGGACCGGGGCCGATTTTGACCCGGGAGCTTCCGAGATCGAGACCACGACTCGCTCCCGGACCAGTTAGGACTCGAAGTGTGACTGACTTGGACGAAAGTCCCTTGGACTCGAACCTGACCCAGAGCCCAGGACCCCGGTGTCACGGGACCGAACCTTAAACCCATAAAAAAAGTTAAAGTATATATCAAATAGTAAATTCAAATTAAAGTAGATTTTAAATGAGGCTAATTGAAGTGCTTTTAAAATGGATTATGTTGAATTATTAAAAATCGATCCTATATGAAGTATCTTGTGCCTAACCATTAAAATTTTGAGCGGGGTTGGGCGGGTCGTCACTTGTCTCTCCAAAACCAGCGAGCATAACGTCGAAAGATCGGCTTAGTCGGTCAAAAATGCAGGGCGGGATAGCGAAATATAATTTTATTAATAAAGTGTTGAATTGGATTGGTGTTTTAATTTTGGTGCCAAAATTTGAAAATAGAAAAATCAACCCATATGGTCATATTTTTAATTAGTAAAATATTTTTTTGATAGTCGGCCGACACGGTCAGTTTATTTTACAATAATTAATTTTTTTAAAGAACTTCGATGAATCATGATTCTTTTTAATCAAATCTTTAATAAACTCATTCTTAAAATTCCACCAAATTACCAATCGATGCGATCAATAATTTGTTCTTTTTTAAAACAAAAATAACTTAATTTGTTTGTTATCACACAAAATATGATTGAAGAGTATAAATTAAAAACAAAAGTCTTGAATCAACAAACACTAATAATCTAAATATAGTATCATTCCATAATACAAATTAAACCTTGATTCGATTCTAACTTTTTTATAATTTATAATTGCCTAATTTAGAAAAAACCGATTGACTCGATGTTCTAACTTTTTTCACCCTTACCAATTAGCTGACAGAGCCAAGATTGGTTTTTACTCGATCGAGTCAGTCGATTTTTATACCGACCAACCTAAATATGTGTCCAACATTGTTCTGCGGAAACAAATAAGTATTAACAATTCAATCGCATTTGAGTGTATACAACAAAAGTAATTAGTTAATATCAATATTTTTGGTGCTTTCATGGAAAATGAGATTATCAGCAATTTGAACTGAAAACTAAACTCTTTGAATAAACCAACAATCTGTATTACCTCTGTCACAGATGAAACTTGCTCAATTTCTGTATTACCTTAAATTTCATGGCATGTTCTATTTTCGCTGCCCCATTTACCCTATCATAATTTTTTTTTCATGAATATTCAATATTAGAAAACTTTTAGACAAACGCACATGTTTTTTTTCCCCTTTCTTCTTCTGTTTCTGCTTCGCGTTTAAGCGCACACGCCTGAAATTTTAACAATTTTAATGTGTTTCAAGTTATTTGTATTTGGACATGGTCATAAATGAAAAGAAAGTATTAAATGGTTGTTAGATTTATTGTTATTTTAACGAGTGATGATTGAAGTTTGTTAACATGATACATGAAACTTGTGTTTCAAGTTTGAGAACTTTGTTGAGTAAATTTGAGTGTTAAAATTTGAAAAAAATAAAATTATTTTAAAAAGAATAAATCAAACGCATGACTAAAACTTTGAAGTCCTTTTTAACATGTGTACCGGTCGTGTATTATTGAAACTCATACATACCTTTAAAAAAATCAAAATGAAATTAAATGAGTTTGTTAGATTCATTCTTGTTTTGACTAATTGAAGATTGAAGTTTATTCTTTATACATAAAGTTTATGTTTTAAATTTGAGCATATTTGGAGTAGATTTGAGTACTAATTTGTTAAAATTCGAAGAATAAAAAAAAATTATCAAATAAATTCAGAAATGTATGTCACAAATTTAGAAACATACACTATAAATATAAAATTTTAACCTCAATCGCGTATATATATAGAGAGAGAGAGATCATTCCCAAAAATTGATAAACTTGTTTTAAAACATGTACGTTAGTTAACACAACAAGCCCAATCAATCACAATAAGCATTCAACTGGGCTGAACTGATAGCAGTCATAAGCACCCTAAACTTGGGCCTACTTTATGTGTCTGACTAATTTGGTAGTTGCCTTCATAAATGAGATTCTTATGTGCATGCATAGCTAATAAAGAAAATTTCATGCGTTATTAATTATTAGATTAAAATTATTATTTTAAAAAACGTACAAAATTTAAAATCATAAATTAAAAAAAAAAAAAACGGAAAAAAGAAAGATTTTTTTTATTTTTTTTATTTTCAGTTTTAGAGGAAAAAATAAAAGCAGTTAACTTTTTTTTTGTTTTTTTTTAAATTTTTAATTTTAAAAAATTAAAGCAGTTAATTTTTATTTTTTTGAATATATATATTATATTTGCAATATTAAGAATAAAAATTTAAATGGTTAATTTTTTAATGAATCCGCAATTTTAGGAAGAAAAAAAAAATCAAAACAGTTAATTTTTCTTTTTTATTCGCAGTTTAGAAAAAAATAATTAAAGCGGTTTTTTTTATATATATATATTTTTGTTATATTCATAGTTTTTTTTTTTTCTTTTGTATTTGCAGTATTTAGGCAAAAAAATTAAAGAGGTTAATTTATTTTAAGGAATCATAGTTTAGGGAAAAAATTAAGGCGGTTAATTAATTAATTTTTTCTTTGCCGTTTTAGAGGGAAAAAACTAAAGCAGTTAATTTTTTTATATTCGAGGTATTGGAAAAAAAAAATTAAAATAGCTATTTTTTATGATTAATGTATATTCTGTTCTATTTTCAGAATTAAGAGATCGGTTTATACGTTTGTTTTTTTAGTTTTGTTAATTAGTTAAGGAATTAAATTGAATTATTAAATTTTTTAAATTTTTTTGATGTATGTACTTTAATTTTTTAAAATTTAAATACATATAATACATATAATACATATAATACATATAATACATATAATACATATAATACATATAATACATATAATACATATAATACATATAATTGTGATTTGTGAAAAAGAAAGAAAAAATGCACAAGGTTTATTAAGTAACTTAAAGCAGTTAATTTTTATATTTTTATTTCTTGTTTTTTTGTATTTTTGAAAATTCTTAAAATAGAAAAAGTTAAAAAAATAATTTTTGTATTATTAATATATTATTATTGTTCTATTTTAAAATTAAGAGATTGGTTTATATGTTTTATTTTTAGTTTTATATTTTGATGTATGTATTTTAATATTTTTGCATTTACGATTGTACGAAGTGTATATTTTTGTTAAAAAATAAGCTGGATAGTAATTTTAGCATAATTGTGATTTGTGAAAAAGAAGAAAAAACATACAAGGTTTATTAAGTGACCAAGTTTAATTAGGATTTGTTATACAATTATTCATACGTATCAGGAATAAGTCACCAAATTTAATTAGGATTTATTATACAATTATTCATACTTATCGAGTAAATTAGTTAATTAAAATGATAGTTTTGATAAACATAAAATTTGTGGTAATATAGGTAGTTAATTTGATAATATTGTTTGCCCATGTAATTTTCCCTAACTAAAACATTGCATTAAGGATCGGTTCTTTTATCGCCGCGCTTGTTTGAGTTGATTTTAATTTTATCCTTTAAATTTGTGAATAGCAATTTTTATTTTATTACTTATTTAATAAAAATTTGTAGAGGTAAAATATACTTAATAATGACCTAATTTCGCAAAGTGACGTTTTAGAAGATTTATCTTGAGGCACAAGTTACATAGTATTTTTAATTTGCGAGGAAAGGCTTATAGAACGTGTGCTTATGATATAACTTATATCATTGAACATATGCTTTGAGCGTAAACATGTCGTTGAGCATATGCTTGAAGCAATTTAACATTAACGAGACGTGAGCAGCTTGTATATGCACTTATGCCATGGGGATGGAGCTAAGGGGTGGAAGGGAGTTATTTAGAATACATTTTATCGAGAGGAAAAATTTCACTCTTATATACGGTCAGAAATTTAATTATTAACTATATATATTATGTATTAAACCCCTTGATGCAACCTAGAAGTTTGGCTTAGTAGCGAAAGGGGCTTAAAAATTCCCCTAAGTTGTTGGTTCAATTCTGGTTGTGGATAGTAATATTTCCTTTTTTTTAATGGCCATCACATATTGTTGATTTTTTACTTATTAGTTGATTTTAAATTCATATTTAGTCCATTTCTTGTTTATTATATATATTATGACTTCTTTTGGCTTTGATAAAAGTACCACTTCAAAATGAATGTATCATTGCCTGCTATATTAATTTGATTTAATATATTGCTAGTTTGATTTTTAACGATACTTTAATTTATTTTTATGAACTTATTCATCAAATTTTTTTAATTGTTCACATCTTTAAAAATGTTTAAAACCCTTGCTAAAATTTTTGGATCCGCCACTTAATACCATGAGGTATAACTTATGGTTTGGGAATAATTTAACTTTTATGCGGGAGGCGTAACTTATGTCGGCGAAAGCGTAATTTGTGGCTTTGAAACCGAATTTTTCGCCTTTAGGTATAACTTGTGTTTGACTTAATTTCTTATGCTTCTTGGCGTAATTTGTCTGCAGTAGGCATTGTATCGGCGTAATTTTAAGCCCGACTAGTGTCTTATCGTTTTTATTTATTTATAATGTTAAGGCCATTTTTGACTATATTTTTTATTACTTAAAGTCTTAAAGGATAAAAATTAAAGACCAGTAATTTTGAGATGCAAAAATTAACTATTTTTATTACTTAAAGACTTAAAGAATATAAATAAAAAACTAATTTTAAGATTTACACTATTAAATGCAAAAGAAAAAATATATAAAACATTAATTTTAAAATATTTAATTTAAGTAATTTTAAGTCAAAATAATTTTAAAACAATTTTGCAATATTTGGATAAATTCAAAAAATACTTTTATGCACTATATTTTTAAAAGATAAAAACATAAAAAAATCAAAAACCATAAAAAAAAAAATTTATCCAAGCAGACTCTAAAGACATTTGTGTAGATAATCAATCAAGTTTCAAATGCATAAAGTAGGCCCAAGTTTGAGTGCTTTTCCCTCAAGTTCAATATAAAAGGTCGCTACCAAATTAAGTTGCAATCTTTGGCAATACCTTACTCATAACAATAATTTGGGTCTGGTATTAACTCGTTTGCGATATGATAGTTGAAACTATAACTAATATCGTTATGGATTTCTAATTAAGTTGTAACACAAAAAACTTTCTCATGCTCTGCAGCGGATCGACAATTTTCATTAAAATTCGAAAAATAATAAATTTTGTACAGACTAGCCTAAACGCTTGCCAATAGGCAACCATAAATCAGCATGCTCCAGGTGTGGATCTGAGGGAGCGGGAGTAGATATATAAGGCAATATCTTTATTTTGTGCGTATGTATATAGATCCGCACGACCGCACCTGAGCGTGTTGGCCTATTGGCAAGCGGGTCTAGGCTGCCCGCACGTACTATTTTCTTGCTGCCTGAATTAGAAATTTCCTTGAGGTAATTAAATTAAACTACTGGCATAAGAAAAAAATAATCATTGTATCTAAAAGACATAAAAGAAAAAGAAAGAAGCCAATAAAGTATATATTGAATATTAAGGAAAATATAAAGTTACAAATTCAGAACAAATAAATCTTTATACGACTTCGTGTCAATTAACAATTGAAAGATACTTAGAAACTATTTTCCATTTTTTATCAGCATTACGCCTAAAAGAGAGTATATTTACGCTCTTTGCCACATCAACGTCTAAAAAGGGCCAAAGCGATCAAGTAGCCAAGTTCAAGAAGGTAACCAGCACCTAAAAGTGCAGGTATACACCGGATAAAACATGTCTTAGTTTAGAGAATCCTGAGGTATTCGGCTTATAATGAATTGGAAAAAACACCTAGATAAGAAGCAGAACCACCGTAATCGTTCTCAAGAACAAAAATGGAGAACACTTTTTCATGTGTATAATATCTTAGCCCAGATAAAACTGTCTAAGCGAGCAGTATATAATGCAAAAAAGAATAGCACAAAGTTTTTGTGCTTTCTGTGCTTGGTCTTCTCAAAAGCTATGAGAATGACAACTTGAAAAAACAAATGACACTACAACATTTTGCCAAACGGTCTCAATTCCCTAGGCACACCTTCAAAATTCCCAGAATTCACATCCGATTGAAGTAATGGTCTCTTCCCAGCTTTTTCCAGTGTATGCCTTCTGCCAAGTGCTCCTTGGTTAATTGTCAGCATTACAAAGTTCCGATCAGCCCTTTGATAGCTGCAATTTCAAAGATATCAAGAACTAAGATACTTTTAAAGAAGCTCCTATGAATTGTTTTTGGGCCAGAAATCAGGATTTCAAGATTTTGATCGAGGACAGTTGACACAAATTAATATCCTAGTGGACACGTTATGATAAATGACTCCTGCCTCTCCATTAAGAGAAATTCTCAGCCAGCTTTTGGTAGCGGTGGCAGCAGAACAGGTGATATCTACTAATTGTGAAAAGATATGGACTCAATATACGACTGAAGGATAACCAACCTTCCTTCTCTAATGTTGTCAACATGAATGCCAAATCCGAAGGCTGTTGCTCCTTTGGCCACGATCTCTAGTAGCTGTTAACCAACGAAAGTGATTATCAGAAACTAATTTTTCCAACAAAATTGAAGCTGAAATAATGATAATACCTCAGCAGCTTAGGTTATAAATTTGTGGCACAGATATCATCAGCCATTGAGGGCTCAACATACGATCTATACCTCTTAATATGAAGATAAAGCCTCGGGGAAGGGCAGATTCCAGTTGTTTAATCACCAGTTGGCATGAAAATCCAATATTTAATTATTCTTCAAGATATTGTTTTAGCACACATTGTGATACAATTAGTGTTGCCTCTTTAATTATGTTATATGCTTAGCATAAATCTGTATTACCTGAAACGGTGAAAGTGAAGGAAGGTTTCCACCATGACTTGAACGCCAAAGCTATGGATAGGCTTAGAGGCCCCACCTTTCCCTGTGGCAGAAACATTCACTGTTATTACCCCTTGTTTCGATTAGTATGCCAAAGAGAAGAGATCCAGAAAGTGATTACCTTGACCAAAAAGTTTTTATTAGCTTGCCAAGATGCAGCAACTTGAAAGGTGGAATCTTGGATGCTGCCTGGAGCTTTCTCATCATTCACTCTGCCACAAAAGTTTACAACCAAAGTCAAGATCCTACTCTACCTGGCCAAGCCTACGGCTTTGCTACTATCATGAAAATACCAGTCTGCAACTCTGAGCAGTCCATATAGTTGTAGTAATTCCGACTACTTCATCTTCTTCTAGTGGATTTTCACCTGTCATTACATAAATCACTTGTAGTAATACTACTTTTAATAGAAGCACAAAAAACTTCCAGAATAATGTCAAAAGCACTAAATCAAGAATAAAATTTATGATCTTAAGCACACATTGTTCTGTTATCTTCAAATTAGATATCATAAAACCGAGATCTCAAGCAAAAACTTACATTAATAAGAACTTTTATCTTCTCTGTATTTTTCAGAAAACTAACAGCAATACCGCCTTTGTAATCTGATTAGTGTTATGACCTCTATGATTTTCCTGTGTACTTCTTTTGCTTTCCAGATTGGCTATTGTACACCACTACTGAAGAATTGAACTGCCATACTTTCCACACCGGCAGAGACAATTCAATACATGAGGTCTCAACTAAAACCGAGGAACCGTTAAAATTACAAAAATATTCTATTACACTCGGGGAAACCTTTGATGCATATTCCCTCTTTGAAAAATCAGCAGAAAAAAAAAGACCAAAACCCAGAGAATGCATTGCATGTGCTAAAATAGGTGTAAAAACAGATTGGCTGGCGGCAAATATCTAAATCCAAGATAAAAATAGCAGTTAGTGGTAATATGCAACAAATTTCTTGTGGACCGTTCAGCAAAATGCACTTTTATCATCATATGCTGCTGATTAAAACAGATATTACTTCCAAAATAAGTTGCACTTGATGCAAATCCAAATGACATTTAACATGGTAGTGCTAACATCTGAATGGCATTTCCTCGGAAGAAGCATACCCGTCTTTGAACCACCACATGTTGATAGAATGAAGCAATAAACACGGCAAAAATTATTTAAGATTAGAAGTTGTACTCGGGGTACAAATTACAAACTACGCAATCGAAAACAATGGCCAGTGCATAACCAACTAGTATTACTATCTAGACAATCAAAATTTCATAAAACATTCTCCTGATCAGCAAAATGGGTCTAGAATTGGGCCAAATGTCTAGAGCAGCAAATGAGAACTAGGGGTTGGCTTCGCGCAGTTAGCTCTTTGCCAAGGGGGAGATTGGTGCCCTATTCCCTGCAGTCGGGTTGTTCCTCTTCTCTTTTCCCTACTTCTAGAAAAAAAGTATTTGAACAAAAAAGATCTTTCTAAAGTTAAGGCAGCAGATCGGTCGGCAAACATGAAAGCTTCGAAGCAGACTTTAAAGAAATGTCATATAGGAAAAGTCCAGCTTCAAATCCGACTTCTAACTCCTTCATCTTAGAGTTCTCGTTAGAGTGTGTTTTGGCGGGACCTTTCCTCGTGAATTGCCTTCTTCAAGACATGACCTGGGGCGGGATTTCCCTCTTCAATGCTACGTATCAGCACAGATTTGGAAAAACTCCTAGGCCGAGTTTTGACTTTTGGGATCAAGAATACCCAAATTATCTCTCTTACTTTCATCTTTGGTTTGCGGCAATGAAGAAAGGTGGCGTAAAAAGAGATCTTAGCACACACCAGAAAAGAAGGAAATGAACAAACCTGTGAGAACTTTGCAAACTCAAGACCAAAATTGAAGGATGGACTCAAAGGGCTGCCTGATCCCACTCCATAGCCAATAGCACAGCTCCCAATTTTCTAAGTTCTTATACTGTATTTTGCTTCCAACTACCAAAAAGTAGGCAGCAGAACCAATAAAAATACTACCCTTATGAATTTTGAGTTGTTTCTCTTCTCTCTCTCTCATTCACTATGCATGCATGCATCATTGGGTTAAGAAGAAATTTATGAAACAGAACATTTTCTCCTGGATACCCAAGTTTTATCCTACAAAACATCGAAATAAGCTTAAAGCACTTCCACCATGTGAAGTGACCATCGTGTTCTGAAAATGGATTTGCACTTTTTTAGGATCAGAGACATGTATTACACATCCTATTCTTCTGGTAGACCAAGTTAAATGTGATGCATATACTGGAAGAATAAGACAAACTGGTAGGGTATAGCATGGGATAAACAGAAAATGCCTGATGGATCTTTTGCACAAGAACAATTCTTCTTTTTCTTTTTGCTCTATTTGGTTGAATTAATCAGCACACAATCAAATCCTCAAACCAGGAGTATATCTTGTTTACTAGTGACTAACTAATGAATCTCTCTTTACCGTGGAAACCAAGTCAGTGAGTAGTAGTGTCCAAGAAAATTTTCAGTGATGATTCATACTGCACCCCGGTGGTTAACCTTCCCATCTTGCTCACCAGCCATGCACTTTTGGGAACCTGATCTCCCACTGCACCAACATGAGAATTAGTCCATTTATGAATTGGACAAGAAATAGCAAAAGATTATTCCACTCAGCCAATTTAAAGAGATGTCCAGACCAGAGAAATTGCAAAAACAAGTTCAAGTAAGAAACAACAGGTCCCATTATGTATGAACATAAGTGGCAATCATTGCATGTCACATACAAGCGAAAGGCATAAGAGTAGCTCCAGCCAGAGATTTGATGAGCCATATCTCAAACCCATGACTCCCATAATCTTTTGGCAATACTCTGGACATTCAAAATAATCATGTCAATCAGTGCATGTTCACCGTCTAGACAAACAATTCTGAGATCCCCGTCTTTAACAAAATCTAACCAACCTATTCTTTAAAAGCACTGGGAAAATGCCAAAAGCTCCAAACCGAATTTAGGGTAGAATGCACAGATCTCATCAGCAGTGTCCTGAAAGAAGCAAAAGGAAAGACAATTGCACTGTTGTTTTACAATCTAAAGAAAACAAATGAACTTCTTATGGAAGTGATTGAGACTTACGGGTCATCATTTGATACCAAAGGTCAACAAATGTATGTGGATCCTCAACATCACTGGAACAAATTTGGATTTTTCAGAGATAATCAGAAGTTAACCGTGTGCAAAAATCACATCACGGAGAATGACCAATCTTCAAGAAGCCAAAATAAAATTAAAAAAGAAGGTTAAGAATACCCTTTGCCACGAAATTGTGCGTTTCCTACAATTTTCTCCCCAGGCTTGTGGTCAAGCGGGCCTGCAACCTAAGAAGGCTAAGGAAAAACTTTGTTTCTTGTCAAGTTAACCCGTCGGTAGGCCAATGAAAATGTTAAAAACCATACCCAATATATTGTCCATAGACAGCTCGACGGAACGCACAGGACAAAGGCCTAAGGTAATCTTTTATGAGAAGCACAGTTGATGAAGTTTGAGAACTATGATTGTGAAATACATAAACTACTGAGGAAGGTGAATTTTGCATACTTGTACCTTGACAATCCGCGGAGAATGAAGACTGCATGAGTGGCTCATAACCGAACCACTTCTCAAAACATATAATTATGCTAAGTTCAAAACATTGTCACAAAGGAATAATGAATGTTATGGTAATCCACAGCCACTGATTTAAAATGTTAATTCTGTCTCTCTGTAGACAATTGAAATACGCAAGCTACATGTTTAGATTGACCAGCAACAAAAACCTATTCAAGTAAAAGCTGCTCTAGATAGTGAATTATGGTGTGAGAATTTCCCAACATTTTCCTGACCAATGCCTTACGAGCACATTACTAAAACAAAAAGAACTGAAAGGAGAGAAAACTGCCGGAATATAAAGCATACTAGCTACTAATATAACCAAATTAATAAGACTGTAGATGGATACAGTTGCAATCAAATCAACATGTGGATCATCAATTGGCTTAAGCATAATTCTAGTGCTAAAGTGCCTAGCTTCCTCAAAATAATCCTCAAAAAGGCATCTCAATGCCAGTTTTCCAAATAACATGTTATATGATGATTCCAGCATCCTACATCGCAGAAAGACCAAATATAACTAAATCTGGATGAAGAGGCAAAAGCGTGACCACAGAAATAATAAGAAAAAAGAAAACTTGTGGTTGTTAGATTTGTTTTATTTAAGTGAATAACATTTTATGTTCCCTCAGACCTAATCATCTAATTTCAGTTTTATAATATAATAGCAATTTCATATTGTTTAAAATTTTACATATTTAGAAGCCACACTATTTGTTTGTAAGAAAAGTTCTTTGTGAAGTTTAGAGAAACTTTTGAAATCAAGCAAAGCGATAGATCTTTACAGGAAATTTTTGTAACATCTTGAATGAAACAGTCTTGGAGGTATGGGAGGAGCTATGGGGCACAAGGGGTTCAACCAACCCCATCCGCCTAAAGCTACACTATATATATAAGGTCAGATTTCTTTATATATAAATAGCAAATGTTAAAACCCCTAGGCTCGTTGAAGCGCTTACTTCTTTATATTTTGAATCGAGTCTAGTTCCACCACTAGTATGGTAGGCATGCATTTTCATCGTTCACTCACCAAACTTTCAGGTAAAAATCTCCAAAGTTACAGTCATCTAAACAGTTTCTTCTTTTGCACAAACTATTTTCTCCATAAAGAACTTCCAATAGTAATAATGACAGCAGATGGAGCAATATTTTTATATCAAAGCTAACATTGTGACAGAAACGAACATCAAACAAAGTAAATAGTGGAGATTGATTATTGAATTCAGAAAAAGAAAGAGAGTAGTATTCAATGCAATTGATTCCCACGGGACAAAATCTGGAATAAAAAAAAACGATTGGAATAAAAAGAAATCGGTAACAAAAATAACCTTGTACGGGCGGCGAGGAGGGAAAATCGAAGGCAGCGGAACTAACACCATAGGCGGTGGAGGTTCTGCGGCGGCGGACCACAAGTTTCCCATCCCTCTTTCTTCGACTTCCTACGCAAATTACAGGTGAAGTGAACAGCGAAACCTATCGATGTGATTGAATGAATTGAAGTCTACAAAGTAGAGAAGAAGCAAAAAAGGCGGTTAGAGAAATTCCGAAATCTCAGAATCTTTGGCCGGGCGTTTCTCTTCATACTGCGACTGTTTCAGCTTTCAAATGGCGCCGATTCAGTGACGTGGTATCTGAATTAACTACCACGTCACGTTGCGGGTCTCACAACTAAATCTTCAGTCAAAATTATCAGACCAAAATACATACAGTTGAAATACTACTTCCGTCTCTTTAGCTTATTTTGCAACTCCTTTGGTTGTTTTAATTTATTTATTTAATTTTAACATGAAAATTTTTAAAAATAAAGTAAATTATGATAACGCCAAAAGATATCCTTGCTAAAAGATAAAGCTTTTAATTAAAACTAAAACTAAAAACAAAATAAGTATGTGTAGTAAAGATAGGATATAAATCCATGAAGAGAAATCTGGAGTTCCAACCACATTTATGCATTCATGGGGATTAGTTATTAACTGCGATTCATTATAGGCTATTTTTGTACATGCATGCAAAAACATATTTTACTTAATTAATATCCCTTATTGAGATTTCTCTGATTCGGCAGCTCTAATTCCTTAGATAACTCAAATTTTTGTGTGCGGATCTCTGCTCCAGGTTAGTGTTTTTAATTTAACTTGAATTATTTTGTCAGTACATTAATTAAATCCAAATTTTACATAGCTTAACTGCTTTTTCAAGATGACTGACATAAATCATCCCAAGAAGCGAATACATCCACACAATTATAAAATAAGCAATCATTCTATTAGAATATATAAAACACTAAAACTTTATATCATGAATGAAGCAAGAAATCAAATGAATATATACATTGGCTTAAACCTAAATAACTCCTCATATTAAACAAGCAAATAAAGTAAAAGAGTTTAGGAATCAAACACAAATTGAATTCCTCTGAACCAACCTAGATATTCATAAAAAGAATGAGAAGTCTAATAATTGGACATGCGATACTTCGTATGTGATTTGAAGTATGAGATGAAATCGGCGTTTGGATATATGATTTCGTCTCGCAACTTTAAATAATAAATCTCAAATTCACCAAAGAAGCTTGGTTGATTTTAAAATCAGAAAATTGAATTTACACGAAATGCATAATTTAACCCACAATTTATATTTTATAAAAGAAAAGTTCACCATTTTATATATATCAACTTTATTTACCAATTATTTATTTAATATATGTAAGCAACATTTGCTAACTATTATATAGGATATAGATAGTTTGCCAGCAACTTTATTGATGCGATGTGGGATGATTATATTAAGGAAGTAATACCTTCTGGCTTCATGTTAAATTTTACTTTTACCTATAGTTCGATAAATAAATGTTGTATTTTTTTAAGTACGAATTTATGATAGTGTATTATACTTTGTTATGATTTACTAATTTGGTAAGATTGTATAACAATTGAGAAAATTTTAGTATTGTTCATAACTTATAGATTTTTTATGTTCATGAGGAAAAAATACAAATTAAAAATCTCAGTGCATATCAAATAAAATTTCAAACTTAAATAAATATGATTTCGTATCGTGATTTAATGCTTGAATGGCTAGAAAAGAAGCGCTAAAATTTGCAAGAATCAAGTTTTGATATTATTGTTATCACATGAAATCCGCTACGTGAGGAGATGTATAGTTAGACCATCTTAGATCCTTAACTTTAAGTGCACTTTAAATATCGAATTTGAAGCAAAATTTGGTACACAAATTAAGAGCAAACCAACTCTAATCCACTATCTCAAATTTTACTCCAAAAAATATTCTTCTTGCTATTGTTCTCTCTCTTCAATATTAATATTATTATTTTATTTCATTGTAATTTATAACAAAATTTTAAAAAACAAAAAAAATAAAAATATTTTTAATTTTTGTATTTTAATTAAATTACATGTTTTTTTTGTTTTTTTAAATTTAAAAAATTAATATAATAAAATATTATATAAAAGAATTAATTACTAATATTAAGAATTTAATTAATGATCTTAAAATTTATAATATGTTAAATTAAAATATTATATATTAAAAATAATATAATATTTAAATAAAAATTTGATGAATAATGTTCTAAATTGGGGTGACATTATTCACCTCCAAATCTGAAATTAAAATAAAGTAATGTTGAAGTGCATTACTCTATTTTTTACTTCAATTTGGAGAAAACAAATAGAGTAGACTTGGAAATGCCTAATAGAAAATTACATAGAATATTAAAATTAAATTTTAAAAAAACAAAAAAAACATGTAATTTAATTAAAATACAAAATAATTATATATATATATATATATATATATATGTGTGTGTATATGAAGAGTAGTTATCACTATTAACTAACTAATACTAATTATCCTTCTTTTTTAGCATAAATAATTAAGAAAAAAAATTAGATTTTGTGGTGATTGTGCACATCAAATCAATTTAGGAGTGTGATTTATTCTCTCTAATATAGTTAAAAATTTATAATTTTTAAAAAAACACAAAAATAATAAAAAAATTAAAAATATTTTTTCTATCACTTTTTATTTCAATCATAATTTAATTTCCAATTTCATATAACTGACTATCTCAAATGTTTTTTTTGTTTTTTTAATTTCTTATTTAAAATATTTCTTTACATATCATATCAAATTAGGATTGTGATTTTCTCTTTCTAAACAATTTGTTTCCTTCTACAATATTCATCTCAATCAAGTTGTATTCTTCTTTTTCATTAAATTACAACGCTGCTCTAACAAGAATTTGTCTTTAAATCATCAACTTCTAAACCTCAACTTCGACAAGAGTTCCGTCTTCTCCTAAGCTTCATATTATTAGAGTGCATTTTTTTTTTATTTTTTTTTTGGTATTATGTTGATTTTTCTTTGAGTTTTTATGTATTAATATTATTATCAAAGATAGTTGTTCAAATATTTGCAAAATGATTAGAAATTGGTAATACATTATTTTTTTAAAAAAATAAATTTTATTTTATAAATTTGTATTTTGTTTGTTGGTTTATTGGTTGACAAGTTGATTACATATTGGTAAAGATTAAAGTTAAAAGTTTGGTTCTCAAGTTGTTTCTTGTCATTTTATTTATTTGTATAATTGAGATTTATAAATGCCTAAAAATTAAGTTTTAAATATTTTATACATGTCCTTTTAATTTTTTTGGTCTTATGTTGATATGTGTGGTATATTTTTGGGGTTTATATAATGTTAGTTTATGTTGATAAGTTGGTTTGAAGTATCTAGACATTCAATACCAATTTTTAAACATTTATAAATCTCAACTATAATACAAATAACAAATTTGACAGTAAATAACTTGAAAACCAAAATATTAACCATAATCTATACCAATATATAATCAACTTTTCAACCAATAAATCAACAAACAAAATATGGACATAAAACAACAAATTTATTTCCAAAAAAAAAAATATATTGTATTACCAATTTTTAACTATTTTGCAAACAATGAAACACTAATAATGTACTCAATATTACATTATATAAAAATCTAAATTAATTTTGCATGAATAAAAAATCAATTAATAGAAGAATTTTTCTCAGGTCGATAATTTGAAATAAAATATTTTTTTCATAAACATAATTAACACTACAATACGACAATATTGAATATCCCACAAAATTTTCCCAAATTATCATCTGACCACACTTGGTACTAAAACAAATTTATTACTTCCTGTGCAGAACAGAGTAATTATTACAAAGAAAAAATCACCACTTTGTCGAATCCTTCTCCACTCTCTCATTTTATTTAAACTATATAGTAGTCGAAAAAGAAAAAGAAAGCTCAAGTGGTACGAGTTGAGTTCAGATAGAACAAGGAGGAGAAAGATCCAAGTGGAGTCCCCAAAGCTTAGAATTCTCCTTTAATGGCAAATCATAGTAACCTCCCTGCTTGCCAATGTTTTGTTCACCAAGCCATCTCACAAATGGGTACGACACCAAGTTGGCTAGTGATACATTCTGCAGCTTCCTGCACTTTATTTTGTTCATTACTAGTTGAAAACATTTAGAAACACACACACAAAAAAGAAGGTGTAATTAATTTTACCTTCTCACAGTATTTGCACTGTTCTTCAAAACTTTTATCCGGATATTTAGCTACCACTTTGGCCTTGGCAGGTAATCCAATTTTCATCCAGTTCTCAATAAATTCACTGCAATATCATCACCATATATAATTTCTTCAATTTGTAACGTAACATAATAAACCGTTCACCTAAACATAGCTTTCTTAATCGCTGTACTGTCAATTTAGATCATATCAATAATACATAATTCAAAGTATGTATACATAGCACGCAACATATTTTTAGTAAGGTTAATGGTAGCTAGTGACTTCCATAGTAGTGTCACGTGGCGTTGTTTGATCTAAGTAATTTTTTTTTTTGGTCGATATATATAAGCAATAGTTTGGTGTACGATACATACGTTGATTCAGAACCATCTTCGGGAAGTTTCGCGAGCCTGAATACCTCCACAGGTACTGTGACCCAGCCGACTAGAATGTTCTCTACCTTAAGATGGAGAACTGCGTACTCGATAACAGCTCCCACTCCTGAGTATCTAAGCTGTTGCAATCCAATTCCAACACAAAAATAAGGTAAATTAACAAAATTATATATTGCAGAATACAAAGAAGAAGGAGTTAATTATTATCACATTAAAAACTGACCTTGTCGTAAGGAGGGACCATGTTGGCGATGTTTCGAACCATAAAAGCCTCACCGGGCTGAAAGTTCAGCACATGGGATGGGCTCACTCGTGAATCGAACATACGTACACCAAAAACTGTCACATGGTTTGGTATGTACTTTCATTTTTAATTTGCTCCAGCGTTATAATATACAAAAACAACAACATATGCGTACACAGACCTTATTTTTATCCATTGAAGGTCTAAATTATAAGATAAAAGTATAAAAACAATATTAGTAACAAAAGTATATATATAATTTAAGATCTTGTACCTTGGGTTCCTGGCCCTTTTTGAGTTTCTCAAACAATTCTGGGTGTTTGCTGATACATGTTAAGAAAATGGAATATAATTATTAGACGGTATTGGTCATGATTTCAAGCGTGTTTCTTTTTTCTTGTTTAATTTCAATGTTAATTGTTTGTTGCATCTCTGTGTATATATAGTTCGTAACAAGGCTCGAAGACCCATGACTGAATAAAATTATCTCTGTATAAATATGACACACTTTAAAATATATTAGGGAAATGAAAAGAGGCTTACTCATATATCTCTGTTTTGAAATACGTAAAACCACACTTGATTCTCAGACAGGGTCGAAGGTTTTGCTGCTTGGTTGCAACTCAGCTGTGATTTGTTCAATTCTTTCTGCTGCAACCGGTCCCAATTCTCCTTCTCACTGCAATTTCATAGTTTCCTAAATTAATATGTTTCATTAAATGAATCGAAGTTATCTGTATTGTGTAGTACGTATTCATTCCATTATGTGTTTCTTGAGAAATATATATTGTACTTCGTATTTAATGTTTTATATAAAATATTTTATTTTTATTCTTGAACTCGTTATTGAATTTTAATGTTTTTATATAAAATATTTTCCGGGAGAATTATATCTTTTGTGAAAAGAGTCATCCAAATATAAAACAAATTTTCGAAAATCTTTTATGAAAAAACTGCTCGAGCACCTAGATATTTGGAAATATTTTATTGAAGAAAATTTTAAAACACAAAAGTACATGAACTTTGAACAAGGCTTAGTCCTTTTTCGACGTTAAATAAAAAACAAAAGTATCTCGTGATTTCATGTAACGCTATAGATACGATGGTCCAAACCTGAGAAGGTTCTGGAGTGCAACAATTGCCTCCTCGTAAGATTTGTTTGCCATGTCTTCTTTCTGCAGCTCCCATAGTTTTTCATCAGAATTTAGAAATATTCACATGTTTAATTTGGATCATGAAAAGACATATTGAATGATAATATAGTTAAATAATTAAATTGATAAAGAAATAAATTTAGGATATAGTGCTAGTGTTTACGATAACGATAGCTTTATTCGAGTATAATCCCGCTTAAAATGGGGTTTGGCGGAGGATAGAGTGTGCCTTGGCCTTTACATAAAGCATAGGAATAGAGAGATTATTTAGATGAAGCTGCCGAGCTTGAGAATAAACATATAATGCTAGTTTTTGAGGTTATTTATTCGTCCGGTCACATATACACTAAATACACATCCAAATATCCTATTCAAATTTTCAAATATAATTGAATATAATAACCATGGCCTAGTACATATACGGCAAAGACTATATATTTATATTTATATATACACCGATGAAGACAGAAGAAATAAGCTGATGAATTAAGAAAAAGAGAGATATGCAAAGTAGGAGCGAAGATGTTGAAGAGTTGCTAATTCTTTCAAAAATTAATGTGGGTTTGTTTGGACAAAATTTGGGTTTCTTTAGCCTGCCATTTATACTACTCGATTAGCTACTAATAATAATTAGTAACAGTATAGTTAATGAGTTAATCATATTTAATTTCTATTTCACGTTTTAGGTATGTTAAATATAAGCCAAAAGATGACAGTGTTGAAAACGATTTCTGGGTAAATAATTCAATGTATTTAGTAATACTTAATTCTTTATTAATTTGGACAGAGAATAATGTTAGCTAGCTATATAAATATAAGCTTTGTTTGTTTACGTGCTTGTAGGATGAAAAGATTGAAATAGCTATTATATTGACTAAAAAGCAAAAATGAAACTTGTAATAAGCAATTAGATTATACTTATATATAAAAATTCTTAACACCAATAATATAGTACTCCTAAGTCATTTAACTTGTGAAACATGCGTTGGATCGGGATCCGCCCTAATCATCTTCTAATCATAATGTCTCAATTGGCTAATTGTGTAAATGAATTTTAAGGTATACATCTTGAAAATGTATAAATTCTCTGTGTTAGTGAATGTAAACATGTATTAGCAGGTTATGTAATTGCAATTTTATCAAATTATCAATTTGTAATGTTTATCACATTAAACTTTCTTTTAAAATAAATAAATATTCTCTCCGTTCTTTTTTAATTCTTTATGTATCTTAAAAATAATTGTTTCAAAATTCAAGAGAAAATTAATCATGTCTTTGAGTCTGCAGATTGAAATCTTGGTCGTTATAAAATGTGAAAAGAATTATTATAGTATGTTTCCTAAATTAATATATTAAATAAATTATCATCCCTATTAATTTTTCTTAATGGGTGTATAAATTTAACTTAGCAATTAAAATAGAACAAAGGGAGTCAATTGTTACATAAGGGGATGGAGGAGGAAAAAATGATGAAAAGGGTATAAGATAAAAGTTTGAATAGCTAATCAATTAAGGGATAATATTTATCTGAATACGAGTTTCTTTGGGATGTTTGTAAAATCTTTTAGAAAGGACGTTGTTTTGAGGTTCTTTTATGAACAAAAACACAGGTTTCTTTTGCAAATCTCCTTTGCCGCTATCACTAGCGGTCACGATTGATGTTTATGTGTATTTTAATGTTTGAAATTAAAATATTAAAGTAATGATATATAAGTGGACATAAAATAGAGAAAGTGATGTTATTATTATTAAGCCATTAGCCATTATAGTATGCTCTCTTCATTATTTTTTACTAATTATCTAACTATACCTCAAATTATTTTTCTCCATTTTGACATTTTAAAGATGCTTTCTTCTTTGTGTTAATGTATGTAAAAAGAAAATGAGAAATATAATTATAATGCAAAAAGAACTTTTATTGTCTTTATAATATTGAGATTAGTGTAACTAACTAGTGAAAGAGAAAGTTGAGATAAAAAAATAATAATTTAAATCTCCAACTAATTTAAATTATACAAAAAAAATGAGTAATTTTATATTGAAATTGTTGTTTTGGTGGAGTTTTGGAACCTTGGCCAAATTCGGTTTATTTAGTCGCCTTGTTAAATTTATTGTGATACGGAGACCAAATGAGCATTATAACATTAGATCGGGAAAATTATACGAAGTGATGCACGGTGGTGAATCTCCTTAAAGAATATGAGATATATCGCATCTCAACCTAAATATTTATTCAATTTATTTTTAACTATAATGTATGATATATTTATTGATAATTTCCATTATTAATTATTAGAAATTTTTGACTAATCTTTTTACTTAAAATTTTTAGTGTATAATATGTGTAATATAAGTTAAATCCATCTTCCTTTTTCCCCTTTCCTTTGCTGGCAGATTGGCTGTGGGACCATTTCAATTTTAGATTATGCGCTCATGGAAGTCCTGTAAGTGAATTAGTCGACAATTATCAAATAAACTACAATCAGTTAAAAGCATTATAGTACTATATAGTAATGTATAAATTATGATAACTCAGCTTCTTTAGCTGGTTGAACATTGCACAATATATTTGTAGTCTTTCCACATTATGCATTTGCGTTTTTGGTGACGGTGGCGGATGTAGAGCAGCGTGCTTGATTATTTAAATTGAGTATTTTTAATACGAGATACATATAAATGAATTAAAAACTTATAGTGAAAATGTGTAATACCTTGACATATTTGCAAGATGCTCACATGTGGATGATCAGCAACACCATTGCCTTTAGAGATGTTTTACGAACATAAAGGTTGATTAGGCGTACCAACAAACTTTCATTAATAGTGAAAATGATCATATTTGGGGGAAAGCTAGTTGAGAAGGTTTATATTGATATACCTTGATATGTCTGTGAAATCTTAAGCTTTTTCTACAATATGAAATTAGGTATACGATCTTTCTAACATAGTGACGCGTTATTGAATGAGAGCGATATATTAAAGGATTCTTTTCGATATGTCAATTTCAAATAACACCTATAATACCAGGACCTCGAAAAGCAAATATAATGGAATATCCAACGAAGGTTCTTAGTGGACTAATCGGGCTATTGATACGTAAATCATTTAAATTTTATCGGATTTAAATTCATAAAATAATTTAGATTATATTAAAATTAAGAAATATTTTAATTTAAATAAATATTATGAATTAATATAATTGAATTGAAAAAATAATATTTTAATCTATATAAGAGTCAATATTATAAAATGTAGCGAAATTTTTATTTTGAATATAATTGTAGAATTTTATGAATATCTAATAAAAAAGTACAAAGTTAAAAGCACTTAATATTTTTAGTTAAATCACGTTATTTAAGGAGATCCATTTTCTTAAACAACATTTCCTACTGATTTTAATCCCACAAAATTCTCCCATATTGTTATTTTTTCATAAATTTCTCTCAAAGTGTTGAAATCTACCTTCTCTCCTTAATCTTTTCATACGGATATTTTCTTTTCTTTTCTATATTAATCCCCTAAAATTCTCTCAAATTATTGTCCTTACCATAAATTTTTATCAAATTGTTGAAGTTCACATTCCTCCTTAATTTATTTCATACATATATTTTCATCTTCCTTATTTACCTCCAATACAAGTTTTATAGAAAAACCATCTTTTATACATAAGTCTACGTGATTTTCATGCTTTCATCCATGATTCTTTTAGTTTTTAAGAAATACTCTCTAGTTTCAAAATAAGTAGTCTTTTAGCTTGGAGTGCAGCCTTTTTCAAAGCTACTTCATTCTGAAACGAGAAAAATGTGTTTTTCACGAAACTACATAATAAATATCTTGAAGAAGATGTAACTCTTTAATATTTTCTTGATTATGTAAAACTATCTCCACTAAAATAAGGTAAAATTGGAAGAACATTATAAATGTCTTCTTGTTTATGTAAAACACCACTTGCTTTGAAACAAAATCAAATTGCTAAAACACCACTTATTTTGAAATAAAATCAAAGAAATAACAACACCAATTATTTTAAAAAACGGAGGGAGTAGCAAATTCAGTGAATAATTTTTAAAAAAATATTAAAATATTTTGTATATAACTTGGTATAAAAAAATATTAAGTAAATTAGTTTCTATACCATTTCATACATATAAAAAAAACTTCATATGATAAGGTGAATATACCATATTACATATCATATCCATACAATATATAGTGAAACAAAACCTAATACAATACATAGTGAAAAAACTTTGTACTACTAATGAAAAGCAGGTAAGTTGATCCAAAATAATTAAAAAAAATTTATCAATATCCTTCATCCACATAATTCATGTTCTTTTTCTTTAAAAGACTTCTTTACACAAATTTCTCATAAATAATCGTTGATGAAGCTGTTTCATAATATTCATGATCTTCTTTAGATACTTCAATAATGCGGATGAATTTCCTTGAAAGATGTAATCGTGTAGGTTTGAATGTTCTTATGAAAGGGAAATTTCAACGCCAGATTTGAAAATCATGTTTTGCATTAAAAAAAAATCGAAAAAGATATACTTAGTAGAGCCAGTGTTTGATGCCCGGGAATGGTGAATAATATGAAATCTTCATTTTTAAAAAAATAATAATATAAAAATGTAAGTGTTACGAGTAATCTACGATGAGAATAAAGTAAAGGGAAATGAAGAAGGAAGAAGTAAAAGGAGGTGAAGAAGAGTCAATAAGTTTGAAAAAGAAAGTAAAAAAGATTTTCCCTCATTTACTTTGATTAATGAGAGATCGAGAGAAGATGATTCATTTTTCGTTCAAATCCATCAAAATATAAGCCTATAAATGAACTTTTAAAAATTAAGCCCATTTTTCTTCATATTAACCGTTTACATGTTAATTATAAAATGCCTTTGTTTTTGTAAATAAAAATTGATTTTGATAAATAATAAAAAGTATCTACATGTTATAAATATATTTTTATTTATGGTGAAATAATACATTTGCTTGCAGGAAGGAAAGTTAGGATTTGTAACTTTGTTACCAAGTTAGTTTCCCCTATAAATAAGGGTTTCCATTCATTATAGAATATCTCTTATGATCCTTTAATTCCTCAAGGATCCCGTTAAGAAAAAGAACTTTCTTCTTCTCTCTTTCTACACACATATTCTTGTTCTTTCTTTATTTCACATAACAAATTCGACACGAGTCTAGCCTTGAGCACTCACTTTGAAAATGCGAGGTAGAAAAATTAAATTTCTTTTCGAAAGATGTATTACTTAACCCACGGGATTGATATTCCTTTGGTGATACTGTTGCTCTACTGACTCTGCGTCTCAAAATTTGAAGGCCAAGGTATTATTTTCTCTTTCTTTTAATACCATTAACCTAGAAATTTGATTTTTGTTGCCTTCAAAGTTAGGGTAAGAACTACCTTTCATGGGTGTTGGATCTTTGAAATCCATATGGATGCAATGGGTCTTGGAGGCGCCATTAAAAGTGAAAAAGCAAAAGCATCAAAAATCCATATGGATGCAATGGGTCTTGGAGACACACCATTAAGTGAAAACAAAGCATCAAAATCCATATGGATACCAATGGATCTGGAGGCATGCCATTAAAAAGTGAAAGCAAAGCATCAAAATTCCTTATGGATGCAATGGGTCTTGGAGACACCATTAAAAGTGAAAATAAAGCATCGAAATAAAAATGGAATGTTGAAATTGCATGATATTCTTGCGTCATCGTCTTGGCGAGATTCTTAAAATTGAATATCTGCGATTAAGGATCACTTGTTTTGTGGAATAGCCTAAAAGAAAGGTATGGCCACCCGAAGATGGTCATACATGATAACGCGATATGATTGGATCATCAAGACTATAAGTCTGTTCATGAGTATAGCTAAATCAAATTCAAAATTGTTTCTAAGTTGAAGCTTATGTGGAAGCTTATTAATGATGTTGATATGATTGAATATGTAGTAGTATACAAAAATTAGTGAGAACCGGAAGAAATTTAATGTATTGCTACCCGAAGGAATGAAATTGTTGTAGTAAGTCTCAAAAAAGGAAACTTATAAGTTTCAAAGGCATTGAAAATATTGAGACTATAAATTGTGGGGAAGATCTAATATCTTCACGCTATTACAATTGACGGGTTTTAAATATTTATGTAAAAGACTACCAGCCGTTCTTTTATTTGTAGTACATATAATTATGGGTATGATGAGTGAAATCACATAAAGTAAACTAAGTTCTTTGAAATAAGTTAGCATCTTAGGTTGGCCATCCGGTTCAAATGTGATGCAAAAATAATTGATAATTCACGAGGCTATATGTTGAAGAAATAAAAGATTCTTCAGAATTCTCTTGTGTTGCTTGTTCTCGTGATAGGAATGATCTTGATCGGCTAAGATTGGAATTATATTAGTGAAATTTTGGAACATAAAAAGGTAGATATGGGCCCATTCACTCTTATGAAGCTTCGTTTGCTAATAGATGCATTTATGGAATGGTCACATGTGTTTTGATATCAACTTGCAATTGATTTTTGTAAGGTTATTGCTCGAATTATTAAATTAAGAGCATAGTTTCAAATTATAAAATCATGTTGATAATGCTGATTCATATATATGTTGGTTTAGCAAAAATTGTATACCTCAATTATAAGCTAAATCATTGGTTATGAGAATAAAACTCCCAAATAAAATTTGGTATGAGATATGTTTATTTAACATATAGCAACACGTGAATGCATCAAGCCAACAAAGTTTCTGCTTTATCTTGGCTTGTATTGGACAAAGATTAGTGCAATCGAGCGTTAATGCCGTCAGTTTACTAATTCCAAATACTTTTGTACTTTGGCATGATCGTCTGGGACATCCTGGATCTATAATGATGAGGCGAATTATAGAAAATTCAAATGGGCATCCATTAAAGAACTTGAAGATTCTTTCAAATGGTGAATTTTCTTATAGTGCTTGTTATCAAGGAAAGTTAATTGTGAGACCATCCTGACAAAGGTTGAGATTGAGTCCACTGCGTTCTTGGAATGCATACATGAGACATCTGTGGACCTATCCACCCACTAGTGGAGTCGTTTAAATACTTCATGGTCTTAATAGATGCTTCCTCTAGATGGTCTCATGTGTGCCTATTGTCGTCTGTAACTGGCGTTTGCAAAATTATTGGCACAAATAATACGATTACGAGCACAATTTCACGATAATCAAATTAAGTCCGTACGCCTTGATAATGTTGCAGAGTTTTCATCCCCAAGCATTTAATGATTATTGCTTACCAATTGGGATAAAAGTTGAACATCCTGTAGCTACATGTTCACACTCAAAATGGCGCTAGCAGGAATCACTAATTAAACGTGCGCAGTGATGGCAAGGCCATTGCTCGTGAAAACTAAGTACGCCCCGCCTGTTTTGGGTCATGCGATTACGCATCTTTGCAACACTTGTTGCGTCTCGGGCAGACAAATAATCATAATTTTTCTCCGTTACAATTGGTTTTGAGTCCGAAGAACCTAATATTTCTCATGCGAGAATTTTGAATGTGTTGTATATGTACTGTACTTTTTTATTACGTCGCACAAAAATGGGTCCCCAAAGAAGGTTAGGAATTTATGTTGGGTTTTGAATCGCCCTCCATTATTCGCTACCTTGACCATTAACTGGAGATATGTTCTTTGCTCGGTACGGGTGTCGGTTTGATGAGACAATTTTCAAAAATTAGGGGGAGAAAAAATTGTGAAATCAAGAGAAATTTTGTGAAAAATCCATCAACTTGTCTCATCTTGATCCACGTGCTTCTATTTGTGAGCAAGAAGTACAAAGATTATTCACTTACGAAAATATTGCAAATCAATTGTCGAATATATTTGCTAACTCTATTTTATAATCGATTGCAAATCTTTCCCGATGAAAGGTCATTGAAGGACAAAGACCATGGGGCGCTGGGCGATAGACCAAGCCGAGTTCCAAATATAGAACTCCTTGAAGAAGGGAGAGGGAGCAAATGATTAAGATAGTCATAATGATGAGGCCCAGTCCTTTGATAAAGCACCACGACATAACAACACATCAAACAGCGAAAGGTTGAGGTACACAAAATGGCGAAAAATGAAGAGATCTCAATAAGTTATGTCGCATTGGAACTAATATCAAAATGATCGTCAATAATACCTTTGATATATAGCTTCAATATTGTAAAGATTGTGAGGATACGATTACATCGTTAAAGTATGTTGATGTAGAAATAATTATCGAAGTGAAATGATGCGTATTGGTAAGCGTAAAGCTTATTGGACTGTAGTCCGAGACACTAGAAAGATGTCACGCATTTAAATGCTAATGAATGTTATCAATTGACAATTTGTATGAAAATCATGAAGGAATCGAAATGCACAGAAGCATTTACAAGTTTACATAAACTTGTTCATAATTCCAGGGAAAATCAAATGAAAACAACGTCGGAGTTTGTCATACTTGTTGTTTATAGATGACATAAACCTTGTGGAACTCCAATAGAGCTTAAAATGCAATTGATTATTTAAAGAAGGAATTTGAGATGAAAAAGACGAACAAAATTATGTCTTGGTGCGCAAATTGAGCACTTGAAAAATGGTGCTTTATTCATCAATCTGCTATCTGAGAAAAGGTGTGAAAAGATTTTATATGGATGATGCATATCGTTAAATTACTCGATGGTTGTTCGATCACTTGATGTGAATAAGGATCTATCAGGCCTCGAAAGGAAGAAGAGGAAATTCTTGGTCCTGAGTACCATATCTTAGTGTGATTGATACGCTAATGTATCTTGCTAACAACTACCAAGAGACACGATATGGCCTTTTCGGTTAATTTGTTAGCAAGGTATAGTTATGCTCCTACTAGGAGGCATTGGAATGGGATAAAACACATAATGCGGTATCTAAAAGGGACTACGGAGATATGGGCTTATTTTGTTAACCAATTGCCGATCCGTCTTGTTGGTATGCGTCTTTGAGTATTTATCGGCCAACGCAGCTCGATCTCAAACTCGCTACGTGTTCATATGTGGAAGTGCTATGATATCTTGGAGATCTCTGGCAGTCTCGTAGCTACTTCGTCAAATCATCTTTGAGATAATAGCTATTCATGAAGCAAGCGAAAGTAATATTGGTTGAGGTCCATGGTATCTACGTTAGAGAAAAATGTGGTTTAAAGCGTGACAAAGTAACCACAATTTTGTATGAAGATAATCTTTGCATCGTAAGCGCTGACTAAAGGGAGGATTCATAAAAGAGATAGAGCGAAGGACATCTGCCAAAGTTTTTCTACAGCATGAGCTCGAAAGAATGGTGATATCAATGTGCAACGATTCGTTCAAGTGACAATGTGGCGATTTATTCACCAAATCTCTACCCATTTGCAACTTTCGAAGATGGTGCAAAGATCGGGATGCAAGATTGAGGATGTTGTCATTAGGGGGAGTTAATACGCGTTGTACTCTATTTTTTCTACTTATGAGGTTTTGTTCCACCAGGTTTTCCTTATAAGGTTTTTAATGAGGCGGCCAATCGTATTATTAGATATGTGTACTCATTTTCCCACTGAGTTTTCCCTTTGGATTTTCTAGTAAGGTTTTAACGAGGCGCATTATCTATCAAATAGACATCCAAGGGGGAGTGTTATAAATATATTTTCTATTTATGGTGAATGTATATTTCTTAGAAGGAAAGTTAGGGTTTGTAACTTTGTTACCAAGTAAGTTTTCCCCTATAAATAAAGGGGGTTTCCATTCATTGTAGAATATCTCTTATGATCCCTTTAACTCCTCAAGAGAGAATCATTAAAGAGAAATAGAAGCTTATATTCTTATATCTTTATACTCTGATATTCTTATTCTTTGCTTTATTATTTCATAACACTACATTTAATGTAGTTAAATGTCTTATATGAATATTTTATGTAATATTCTTATTTTTTTTTTGCAGAATTTACTTGCATTTCCAATTTATGTAATATTCTTGAGTTAACTATTTAAGTCAAATAAATATAAATTTAATTGATGATTCAATTTGTTAGGCTAGTCCGTTTAATTAGGCTACAAATGATGAGTCCACTTTGCAAACCCAGGATATTTTATCATGAGGCCCAAATTAATGGCATGTATTGAAATAACGCGTCATGCGAGTCAAATAATATTAATGGGATGCGTCTGTATGTCGAAATAACGCGGCAATGCCTAGTGAATCGAGGCCAATGAAAATGTGTCACATGTACAAGTGACATGTTTTGACTTTCGATCAATCCAAATATCGTCATGTCGGCTTAAATTTGATCGTAGAAAGGAGTTTGTCTTTTATCTCAACTCTTTTATTAAACAGCTATCGATGAAGTGCAATAAAGGCGAAAAAAAATCATAATTCTAAGAAAACATAAACTAAGCTCATGGATGGCTTTACAAACTTCTCTCTGACTACGGGCATTCAAAAGCGCTCATGTATTTCTCTACTAGTTTCGAAGTCAATTAAGACGAAGATTGAAATCAGCTTTAAAGCGGCTTTAATTAAAATACAAGTCAAGATCGAAGAGGAGATTCAACAACAAGCTTCAGAAATACTTGCATTTAAATACAAGTCAAGACCCAGACCACAAATTCAAGTTTAAGGCTTGGGCAGTGAATTGAAAGTACAAGTCGATAGATTAAATCATCAAATTCAAGATCAAGCTCAGGAAGTCGTTGAGTATATTTTTGAAGGATGAATCGAGGATTCGTAGAGATCGTAACACTCATAAATACAATGTTGCGATATTTTACGTCTTGATTTTTATTTTATTGACATATTTTGTGTCTACGGTTATATATATATATATATATATATATATAAAATTGTGATTTTTTTTACTATTTTCTTTTTTTTTGTGTTTTGAATTAAAACAAAAATATATAGAGTTAAAATTATTTTTTTAACTTCGTTATCATATTATTATTATTGTTGTTATAATATAAGTGGAAAGCCAAAAGTGAAAAGTTATATTACCATTTTGCCCCTCCACTAAATTAAAATTTAATTAGATATAATTAAATATTAATATAAGTATTAAATATTTTAAAAAATTTTATATATATATATATATATTTGTTACTATATAAGTAGAAAATAAATAAATAAATAATAATAATAATAATAATAATAATAATAATAATAATAATAATAATAATAATAATAATAATAATAATAATAATAATAATAATACAAAAAATTGAAAAATTAAAATACTAAAATAACTTTTAAATATTGAGAGACTAATATATCCTTCAAATAATAAAATATTTACTCCTTCATCATCATCTAAATAATTTATTGTGAAATATTTAATGGTCTAATAATATTTATTGCAATAATGATATTTATTTTTATGCAATTTGCTTTTATTATATATAATATTATGGAAATAGTTTTAAATTGAAGAGTAAAAATAGTCATTCAATATTTCTTGGACACTTGCACTATTCTAAAAGTAGGAACAACATAAGTTGAAAAGTTGAATTACCAAAATATCTATTAAATATTGAATGACCATTTTATCCTTGAAAAATAAATTAATTATTCTTCGTCAATGTACAAAAGTAATTTTAAATAATTTTTTAGGTAAAAAAATATAAATGTAAAGTTATACTAACGTTCGATTCGTTTAATCCCCAATGATGGTGTGAACTTTTTATTAAAACTTTTCGCATTATTATCGGGGATAACGTAGGATTATTTTTGCTCAATATTTATTTTTAAATATGACCCAAAATTAATTATCTCATTAATCTAATTTACTACGATTATAAACTATACATTACGAATTTAAATTTTAACAATGTTATTTTTTTGTCAATAGTTTAAATTAGTATAAAATATTAAAAAAAACAAAAAACCAACCAAAAAAAAATAATTTACGCGTTAATTTTTTTTTCTAAAAAAATTAAAAATATTTTTAAAAAATTACCTACCATCAATTTGCAAAATTAATTTCTTTTAATAACTCTTCTCTCTATTAATTGTTGACGTTACAAATTTTTTTTTTAATTTATTACACGCCACCTCGTCTCCTCTATTAATTGTTGACGTTACAAATTTTTTTTAATAATTTATTACACGCCACCTACGTCTCTAGCAAAACACTCTTTTTAATATATTATTATTCCAATTAAAATAAATTTAATGGTGAAATACATGTAGTTGTTCAATAAATCTATATCTATCTACCTATATATTATATAATTCTGGTCTTAGGACCAGTGATGCGGCACACTTTGAGTTACTTTGAGTGTTGTACTCGTGAATCATACGGTGTAAAATTTCTTACTATAGTGATATCATTTTGCTTCTCTTGGCCTGTGGTTTTTCCCTTATTCATAAGGATTTCCACGTAAAAATTATTGGTGTCATTGTCTTTCCATTTTTGTCCCCTTTTTATTTTGTTTGTAACCATTCTTGTATTATTCTGCATTGTGTTTGCTCCGATTTTTACCCAACAAATTTCTCCAATTCAGTAGCTCCAGCAGTTGTGATATACTTGCTTGCTCCTTTGAGTAAATATTTTTTTACCTTTGTATCGGAACTCCATAGTCAGTTTGTTTAAATTCATCTTAATATCCTCCAATGTCAACAACCACTGTACTTCCAGAACAACTCCACAAGACCCAAGTGGCAGCACTAGAAACTTAGCAGAGAATTCAGCTCCTTGCAATAACCATGTGATCTTACACACCATTTGAGGTAGGTTGGGTGTAGTAGGACAGCCACTCCTTCACTGAGTTAGGATTTTTGAAGTTATGAGAACTTCCTATATCAACTACTACATTCAAGGGTTTCCTTGAGTGGTTGCCGTCACTTTAAGGGTTCTAAAACCAACTGACCCATTCAATACATGAATAGATATTTTCATATGCTCTAATGGTTCACTCAACTCCAAATCTTGGTCATCTCACTCTCTTCTTCTTCCTGGATTAGGACCTCATTCATTTCCTCAAAATCTAAGAGATGTAATTGTTACAAGTTTTACACTTCTGGCTTGATATATACTTTTCATTGCAAAAGTAGCACAATCCTTTGAACCTCTTCTCATTCATCTCCTCCAAGCTCATGTCCTCTTGTCGACCCTTTTATAATTTGTAGAGATCCTAACATTAGGTGTAGGTAAAATAGATTTGTTGTGAACTCATTACTCCATAGGTCTAGAAACTTGTTTATTAGCTATGACTTGAGCAATTTGATAAGCTTCCTGCATTCTTGCTGATCTATAAACTTGAGACAGTGTCATCAGATTTTTATCTTGATTGCCAAGTTGAGGTTCACGCTTTAGTCCACCCAAAAAACAACATATAGCATTTTGTTGAGACAGATTTATTTTTGTCAAATTCTTCTAAAAAACAACATGATACTCTTTTCCTTTTACTTTTCTGCAAACTCAAGACTCTTCTCCCTTTGTCTCTCTGTGGAATTCCTCTCCATGGATGGGCCAGTTTCCACCTCAATCAGGTTCTCTACCCCTCAACCACCTTCGATTTAATCCTTCAATTACACTACTACCAAATCCAACCCTTTTAGATTGGACGTCTCTCCAATAAGTTGCCCTACTTCTATAACCAATAAGTTACCTATATATTCTGATATTCCAAAATGTAAATGTACAAGCTTTAATAGCTATAAATTATTAGAATTCAGAAGTGAATCAATTCTGTTATTCTAACTAACTTTCCTGCCTTTTATGTTCACCAACTAACTTTGCCCACAAATCCTTAATCAGCTAACTAAATATGCTCACTCAGCTACTATCAACTCTATATACTTATAT
>JACEIK010000490.1:252243-267952 GCA_018107945.1 Datura stramonium | reverse complement strand
CAATAAAAAGATACATTATTATTTACTACAGATAACTCGTTAAACTTTTCATCTTTTGAGAGTAATAAAGAGAATGAGAGTCTACTTTAATTTTTTAAATTTGTATATTAAGGAATAACATAACTTTTAAAGTATATTGAATTAATATCATCAATCCAACACACACAAAAAATTGAATGTTGGATAGAAATGTTCCGAAAAAGAAAAAAAGAAAGCAGCACAGGAGATTCGTGGCATGAAAGTCCATAACTGAGAAATGCAAAGATCTTGCAAGAGAGTTTATCCTAGGAAAAAAATGTTCTTTTTGCAAACCGAGGAAGAACAACAACAGAGGTTGCAAGAAGAAGAGAATGTGCGGAAACGTGAAGAAATGGGAAGAGAAAGAGAGAGAAAGCTGATCGGAAGGCCAAGTTAGAGGCGATTACGAAAACGTAGCAACAACCAGAGCTTGAACTTGAAGAGAAGAAAAGACAAAAATATACAATTTTGAATTACGGGAGAATGTTGGAAGAATAATTCAAAATTGTAGAAACTCAAATTTGTTTAGGATTTGATTTTTGATAATTTATTTAATCCATGTCTAGTTAGAATTTATTTATCAAAATCATATATACTACTAGAAATTAATATTTTTACCACTGCAAATCAATGAAAATTTTGTGTTATAAAAGATGATTTTCCCACCCATTTTCCATTGAACCAGTTCACTAGAAAAACGCATGGTGGGAAATAGATTCTCACTAAAGTAGCAGGAAACTTCATGATTTTTCCATGTGAAAATACTATTATTTTTTATTTTCCCATCGATATCGGTGAAAAAGCCACTTAATATTTTTTTATGAAAAAAAATTCAATGGGAAAATAGAAATTTTTTAGTAGTGATAGGAATAGATTTCTAGTCCTAGTAATTTAGTCTTCTAGTATCATAAATAGTGATGCTCTTTCACATATTTTCATGTAGTAAGAAGCGGAGGGAAAATTGTGAAGATTTTAGAGAGCATTCAAAGATCTGATAGTTTATAAATAAAATATTTTCCTTCACGAACATATCTCTTGCGAATTAGATACCACACAACTTATATCAGACCAGACAAAAGTTGTGAAATTAGATATAGTTAAGGGTACTTTTGTCACACCTCAAACCCAGGGAGGCATGACTGACACCTGGTGTTACCCCTAATATGAGCATACCCGACGCCCAAAAAATAAAACAAAGGCCAGAATAGATGAGGTTCAACAACACAACAACTATATAATCAGAATAAGATGATAGACTATAGCGGTAGCTGGCTCACCTGACCAACCAAGAAAAAATAAATAGCATATGCCGTCAAGGCCACAAAATGGAAAACAACTATATAACATGGCCCACCTGGCCTATAACAACATACTAAAACCACAACAATGTCTATGGGCCTCTATGGATACATTAGTAATCAAATGATCAGGACAGGGTCCCGAACTACCCTTAACTCCAACATCTGGCGACTCTGAAAGACCTTGAGCGCACCAACTCAGTTGGAACTCCACTCAACACCCAAGAACTCAATCTAACAGCCCACCCTCACCTGCAGGCATGAATGCAGTGCCCCAACTAAGGCGTTAGTACAATAATGTACCGAGCATGAATGGCAGAAACAACTGGAAGATATAGATTAGAGATCAACAGATATACCAAATATCGCAGAAGGAGACTCAACATAAGTAAAAACATAGAAACTACCTGGCGCCCATAAGCCTGGAAAGTACAAATAAACATACAAACAAAACCTATCTAGGCCCCAAAAGCCCAACAAGTCCAAAAGTAAACAATAACACAGTGTTACCTAGCCAACATAGCTTACCTGTCATCACCTCTAGACCTCTCAACGGCCTCCAGCTAACACCAGCCAACATCTACCATCCACTGCTATCAGATAACATATAACACGAGTAGCAATTACAATATAATGCCAAACATATCAAAAGTAAACACCAATCAGTGAACATCATCAATCAAACACTGCCGGACTCTCTCTTGGTTGCACACAGTTAGTGGAGCTCAATCCATATGGGAGAACCAAATCACGATCCCAGGAAGGCTTAGACATGTCGGACCACTCTCGAATCATGTCTCAACTCGACACTACGGAGGACATCATCCTCAACCCCGTAGATCATATCACTCCTTGGGCTCAACCCCTTAGTCGGAACAAATCTCGTGCATTAGATATCCACAAGCCACAAGGTACCTCGGGCTCGACCCCTAGCCGGAACAACTCTCGTGTGTCGGGTATGCACAAGCCACGAGGCCTCAAACATAACAAATACGCAATCAACAACAATAATAATACGTTATCAAAAAGCCCACAAGACACTCTACTCACCACTAACATCAAGGGACACGACCAAACCAGGTCAAGTGTCACCATGGTTGTCACGTGCCATTGACACGGCCGACACGACCGTCGAATCAAATATAACAATAGATTGTTGCAACCATCGACCTTAACCACTCAAAAACCTCATTCACTTTTCAATATTATCACCTAATCTTATTCACTCAAACATCCCACAACTTGCTACAAGAACCACACACCTCACATATGGCCTCTCGAAACGAGCCTAATAACTTGCTATAACTATGATTCTCTACACTCAAGCCCGATCCACCAACCAAACCAGCACCTTAAACACACCATTATCACCATATAAATAGAAGAACAATAGTTCAATAATATAAAAACAGAAGCCATCACAAATAGCCACCACAAACATCAACACGGACAACAACGGCTATGGAATTCCTGCCGACAAAGGGAGGGACAAGCCTAACATACCTTAGGTTCAAGACTAGCCGAACTTGAGCCTTTAACACCATGAACCTACTGAATAAATCCTTTCCAATATTCTTCCAAAACGCATCCAACATAACTCAATAACAAAACAAGACAAACGAAGCTTACCTAACAAGATTTATAGGAATTCGACGGTAGAAACTCCGAGAAAACAACCTACTGAGGTGAAAACACCTTTAACCAACCTTAAATACTAAAGAAAACCAAAGGAAGAAGTCTTACCAACAGCTTCACCACGAAACAGCCACCAACATCCCAGAAAAACAACAAACCACGGACTACACGCGATTCCCGACTTCCCGAGACAAAAATCATATTGAACCATGGCTTCTAGCCCCGAAACCCAAAAGAAACCATGTAGAGAACTTGAGAGAGGTTTCATACGAAATATATGCTGGAAAATGAATTTTTGATGACCAAAAACCGACCAAAGGGGATTAAATAATCCTCCACCGCCTTAAAACCTTGTGAGGTGCCTGCTTGCGCGGTCTCGCGAAAACGCGCATATCTCTCTACTCCAAAGTCGGATTGACAAACCGTTTGATGAAATAGAAACTAGACTCATAGATATTTAATTTGATAGGTCGCACACCCCCTAACACCTTATAGTTTGGGAGAAACACTTCGATACATTTGACCCAAATTTCAAGGAATCTCAAGAAAGAAATTTTGCGATAAGTTTTCCCGAATTTTGTTCTACAACTTGATCGACGTCCAATATTAAATACGATTATAGATTGATTCAAATAAATCATAACACTTCCTTCTTAGCCTATTATGTACTCTTAGTCCTATATCGAAAGCACGATTTTATCGCTCAAATTATCCAGGGTGTTACATAATTTCCCCCTTAGAAACATTCGTCCTCGAATGTTGGACGACATGCACGACATAGCCTCACATGAAAATCCTACCACAAACAACTCCAAACAACAAAACCTTGCACCAAGCTGAGGCGCGACACCACTATAACCATAATCAAAATAAGAATCTTACCTGCTGCCATGTTTAGCCACTGGCTCTCTATAATTCATCATGTTACAAGCATCCCTGCAAAAGTCAGAAAACGTGAGTCTAGACCCGACTCCTATGAAATCTGACTTCTCGCATGATTTCGATCCAGAAAGAAGGGTAACAATCCTAAATGCCCTATAGCCTCCTATTTATAAGTATACTGCATAATGCATACATAAACAAGACTCTACTAGACACGACTCATAGACTCCCTAGGACGAACTGCTCTGATACCAAGTCTGTCACACCCCAAACCCAAAGACGCGTGACTAGCACCTAGTGCCACCACTGATATGAGCATACCTGATGCCCAAAAAATAAAACAAAGACTAGAACTGATGAGGTTCAACAACACAACAACTATACAATCAGAATAAGATGATAGACTATAGCGGAAGTTGGCTCACCTGACCAACCAAGAAAAAATAAATAGCATATTCCGTCAAGGCCACAGAATGGAAAACGACTATACAACATTGACCACCTGGCCTATAACAACATACTAAAACCACAACAATGTCTAATAGCCTCTATGGATACATTAGTAATCAAATGATCGGGACAGGGCCTCGAACTACCCTTAACTCAAACATCTTGCGACTCCGAAAGACCTGGAGCGCACCAACTTAGCTGGAACTCCACTCAGCACCCAAGAACTCAATCTAACAGCCCACCATCACCTGCAGGCATGAATGCAGCATCCCAACTAAGGTGTTAGTACAATAATGTATCGAGCATGAAATATAGAAACAAATGAAAGACATAGATTAGAGATCAACAGATATACCAAATATTGCAGAAGGAGACTCAATATAAGTAAACACATAGAACCTACCTGGCCCCCATAAGCCTAGCAAGTACAAACAAACATACAAACAAAACCTACCTAGGCCCCATAAGCCCGGCAAGTCCAAAAGTAAACAATAACGCAGTGTTACCTAGCCAACATAGCTTACCTGTCATCACCTCTAGACCTCTCAACGGCCTCCAGCTAACACCAGCCAACATCTAGCATCCACTACTATCAGATAACACATAACATGAGAAGCAATTACAATATAATTCCAAGCATATCAAAAGTAAACACCAGTCAGTGAACATCATCAATCAAGCATTGTCGGACTCTCTCTCGACTGCACACAGTTAGCGGAGCTCAATTCATCTGGGGGAATCAAATTACGATCCCAGGAAGGCTCATACATGTCAGACCACTCTCAAATCATGTCTCAACTCGACACTATGGAGGAAATCATCCTCAACAACGTAGGTCATATCACTCCTTGGGCTCAACCCCTCAGCTAAAACCACTCTCGTGCATCGGGTATCTGCAAGCCACAAGGTACCTCGGGCTCAACCCGTAGCCAGAACAACTATCGTGCATCAGGTATGCACAAGACACAAGGCCTCACACACAACACACACACAATCAACAACAATGATAACACATTATCAAATATCCCACAAGCCACTCTACTCACCATTAACATCAACAGACACGGCCAAACCAGCCCAAGTGTCACCATTGTTATCACGTACCATCGACACGACCGACACAACCGTCGAATCAAATATAACAACAGATCCTCCCAACCATCGACCTTAACCACTCTAAAACCTCATTCACTTTTCAATATAATCACCTAATCTTATTCACTCAAATATCCCACAACTTGCTATAAGAACCACACGCCTCACACACGGTCTCTCGACACGAACCTAACAACTTGCTATGACTACAATTTACCACACTCAAGCCCGAGCCAACAATCAAACCAACACCTTAAACACACCATTATAACCATATAAACAGAATAACAAGAGTTCAATAATAGCAAAATACAAGCCATCACAAACAACCAACACGGATGATAACGCTCAAACCACATTTCCAACTGAAGTATGAAGCAGACGTTGTCAATAAAGAACCAAACATAGAGGTTGGGGTCTATCCCACAGGGAATATGGAAGATCTAGATTACAGCTGGTAGATGAACTCGTATGGTAATTACTTCACAATGGGGGGATTCTAATAAAAATCAATAATAGAAATAAACAGTAGTCAAGATTATATTTGTAAATTAATAATTAAAGAATAACTAGGGTTTATGTTCCCCATGGATTCATAACAACTTAGGGTATATACTCGTGATCTTTACCAATACTTACTTACAGAACTGATAACTTAGGTTCATTCACACGATCGACCAATCCCTATTGAATTAGTATCCTCAATTACTCGATTAAGTCTCATGAGTTTTGCAAACTAACCATTATCACTAAGTTCTAGATATAACTATCTTGCGAACACAGCTCAAGTTAATAAATTGATCATCGAGATCAAGGCTCTATTGTAATTCTCTTTTCCTAATCTCTACCTCTTCAACCAAAGCAAGTAAAGAATTCAGGTACTTCCTAACGTTGCGCACCGCTAGGAATCATTAAAGATGAAGAGACTACAATATAAGTAATTAGTATTTGTTTTAGAATCACTTTGTGCAACCCTAACTTGTTAATCCACCATGGTTCCCACAACCCTAGCTATGGAGGTTTTAACTTCTCATAGTTGCAAGGTTGTGAATTGTAGTCATGGTTGAAGACATAAGACAATACTTACAAAGTTTATTGTGAAAAATAATTCCTTCAATTAATCCACGAAATCTTGAATAACAAGTAGCAAGAACAATATGAGTTCAAGAAAAGGTTGATCACAAGGTTGCACCAACTCAATTCTCTCTTTCAATAATGTAAAATTTTTTACTGCAATGTTTTCCTACTAATATTAAGTCTATTCATCGTCCTCTATGAAAAATAAAATATATAAAGTATTTATAGAGCCACAAGAATCCTTTTCCTAAACTAACAAGACTGCTTTCAATATCTGTAGCCGACCTCTTCACGAGTCAACCTACGACTCGTAGGGGCTTCTCACGAACCGTGGCATCAACTCATGGCTTGAAGTGTTGGCTGAATTTTGGATAATTATTGGGCCAAGGTATGATTCATACCTACTTCCTACAACTCGTACATTACACTCGTGGCTTGATCCTGATACTTTAAACTTTGTCTGGACTTTACCACAACCTATATAGTACGACTCTTACCTTCATCTCACGGGTCGTAGGGTACTCTCGTACTGAGAATCACCCTCCTGCGCAATTATTTTGGATTTCATCACAACTGGCTTACCACGACTCGCACCATCATGGTACGATCCGTGACAAGTCTCATGGAATCAGTCTTCCAGGTTAAACTTTCAGCTTCTTATCAAGGCCCTCAGTACAACTCGTAGGTCCATCCTACGGATCGTACTGTGGATTACACTTTTTGCCCTTTTTTGCACAATTTTAGCTTCCTTTTGCAATTTATTGTTCCAACACGCATTTATCCTGAAATCAAAGGAAAAATACCTCATATCCACATAAATACACGTAAGTCCATGCTATTTTCTTAGTTTTCAGCGTCAATAGTGTTGTAAATCCACAGCACATCAACACCCTCAACTTAAGACTTTTGCATGTCCTCAGGCAAAGAAAAAGAAAAACTAAACACGACGCTCAATTAGAAAATAAACTTAAGATACTACAGATAAAACTCAAACGAATTTGTGCACTCTATATACAACTCTATTGACCCTTCGTCATGAAATATCATCAACTAATGTATTGCATGCAACATCAAAACATCATATTCAGGGGTCAAAACATGTCATCTAACTATCAACAGAAAATCAAGTCATCGCTTATGTGTTTCACACTGACCAATGGTAAAAGAAAACATAATCCATGTATCCTCACAAAAAAATAAAGTCCCCACTCTAGTATAAAGTTTCAGATGAAACATGTGACTAGACAAATAAAGCACTCACTCTCTCAAAGAACTGCAAGTATTATGCATCAGATACCACAGGCTTGCCCTTATTTTTCCTGCTTTGTCTTGTTAGATGGTCAAATTAAGATCACTATAGGACTTGATATGACTTGTAATGTAGGCTTAGGGCTGGACATGATAAAGATGGAATATTTTATAAGTGACTATCCCTTCCTTGGCACTACATTCTTTGGCTACACCATTTTCCTATTCCACCCTTCATTATTTTTGTCTTCTTTTCTTCCCTCTTTCCCATTTTAAGAATATTTGCATGGGTGAGGTGATTTTTTACATGTTTCAACAATTTCAAGCTCTTTTTTCTTTTTCCATGTTCTCAACTTTTCAGCTTTTTACTTTTTCACCTCACCACACTTTATTTTTTTTCACCATTTTTTTTTCTATTTCTTTTCTTTCCTTTTCTCCCGCTCCCACCATTTATGCACCCCTATTCTAGCCACCCTCAACTTAAAATTTTTGCTTATGTTGAGGTTCACAATATTCAAGGAAGGACCAGGGCCAAACCGGTTCATTATAAATAAATGGGTATGGTTAACAGGTAGATCAAAGAAATATGGTCTATTAAGGCTCAAACTTGGGATCAAGGGATTCATGAAACTTTTGTAGGGCAATAAAGGCTAAAAGTCAGCTAAAACAAAAATGTCCTATGATCATCTCCTAACCAACCATCCTTAACCTATGCAGAGACCAACCAGGCAAGTTCTACATCATCAACAACATACCGCAATAAATACTAAGGCCTCACTCACACATGGTACATGAACTATTTTTACTTTACCTGTCTGGTTCATACATGGCTTAACAAGACTAGCATTATTAATAACTAAATGACATAAAATGATCCACATAAATCATGCATTCTTGTCACAAATACATAGCAAAATTTTTTTAAGTAGGGTCAATTTTTTTAAAAACAACAAAAGTAGTGCATATCCATTAGCTGAGTATTCCTAATTTACTTTTTAATCAAACAAAAATCATGACTAAAAACAAAAATTCTAGCACATGCCGGTTCTACTAGATTGCATGCCTGAGGGAAAAAAACACGGCAAGCAAAACCCTCAGACGAATAAAAATATCCCAAAGTACAAGTAACCCCCCCCCCTTAAATAAATGAGCTTCGACCTCGAAGCATAAAATATAAGCATATAGGGAGAAGGACATACATGTGGCTACTCAGACTTCACCTCTGTCATCTTGCGAAGGTGGTACCTCCGCGGTAGTAGTGGCGCTAACGGTGACCGGCGCACTCAATGGTGTAAAAATGGGGGTAGTGGTCCCCTCCTCAGTGGATATAGCCGCTTGAACGACCTCTGTAGTAATTGGAGCTGAATGTGGCTCACCCAAAGGGTCATGGCAACTAGCAAGCTCGGGCTGAGCTGTGGTGGAGCTTCCGTCTCCTCTAACTCTCCCATGCAGCTCAGTCATATGCTCCTCATGATCCCGTATACTCTCTGCTCTAGCCTTCTTGTGCTCTTTCTTCTCCTTCTTTCTCTTCTTTCTCAAACTCTCCTCATAAGCATCTTCAACAGCTCTCTTCTTGCCTTTATCACCAGTTGCAGTTGGCCCCCAGTATGCTGCCAAATCAATATCCTCATCAAGCTCTGCATCTAGGTTCGGAAGAGTGGGGGCTGCTATAACAGTTGGTTGCCGTAAAGACAACTCAACCACTTGACTCCGACGAGCCCCCAACTCCACAAGGAGACTGCTGGTTTCTGACTGCTCTGCCATCCTCATGTTAAATCTTCTCTCAAAACTATCCAGGCGGGCATGAAGAGCCTGAGCTACTGCATCTATCTCAAATTTGACTCATGGTTTTACATTCTCCATCATTGCCCGAATTTTACACTCGGCCATGGTCAATCTCTTTGCTAGCTTCTGGAGGAAATCCTGTGGTACAAAGATGTACCCTGCTGGAGTTTGAGTCTATACATTGGGTAGTGGTGTAGCTGAGGTGCTAGGAGCTGACTCTAAATGACCGGCATCTGTAGTCAGTGTCTCGCTCTGCTCCTGAGTACTGGGGACATTCACATGTATGTCTCCTATTGGCTGAGCTGCTTGGATAGTTATAGGCATCCTGGATCTGCTTACCGGGTTCATCTCATCCTGGATAAGGCCTATGTCTGTAATTCTTTGGCCTCCGATCAATCTCTCATCACCCCGCTGAACTCTCGCCTCCCTGCACAACTATATACAAAGCTCGAGAATGGAATAGTAGTGCTTACTTCCACTGGCCGGTCTCGTATATCTGTAGCGATGATCCTCGGGATGTTAAGAGGGTAGAGATACATGAGACATGCCACCAACGCTGCTCTGTCAGCACTCAACATGTTATCATAGACTGTGGGTGCTAATTGATGTCTCACCAGTGTCCAGTAGGCCTTTGCTATGAAGTTCACTGAAATCTTTGTCACCTACTTTCCACCTGCAACCCACTCGTCCTCGTCCTTGTTCTCAGTGATCACCCCTGCTAGCCGCTGCAGCTGTCTCTGTCGCTCAACCCTGCTCAGACTTCTAATCTGCTTCATTGCCTCCACCCTATAATCATACTCTAGTGTTATCCTTGTTGGTCAGAACTGAGGTCCGTACAACATCCATGAAATAGTATGATCGAATACATCTATTACTCTCCCTCAGACTAGAACACTCTCCAAATAAGGTTGCTCCTTTATATTTTGCCCCTCCTTTGCTTTCTCCTCCATTATGGCCAGGTAGTTGGCGTAGAACTCCCTAACGATCTCTTATGTGTATTGTGTAGGGGTCTTGTCCATCCATTCTAACCCATAGAATCTAAAACTAAGTTTCATCTCCTCAACTTCGGTCAATGAATTAGTGAGGATCCGCGGTTCTTCTTGGATGCTTCTTTTTGGTTTTTTCTTGGCGGTGAGAGCAATGCCTTGTTCATATATTTCTTTAGCACCCGACACTCTCCACCGCATTGTTCTGTTTTCTCTGGTAGGGGTCTCCTCCTCCACTTCTTCTTCACTGCTTTATGCGTCATTCTGGGTCCCTTCTGAGCTTTCCTTAGTGTTGGAGTCGGTTTTCAGCCTTTGTTGTTCCTCTCTAGCTCCCTCTTCAGACTGGGGAGCTTGAGCAAATGTGGTAGTGGTTGCTTCGGCTTGGGCCTTTGCTCTTGCCCTAGTGGTTCTGGTTCCATCGATGTCTGAGGTGTCTACTTGGTAATCCTCAAGTGAACCAATAGGTGAATCTCCAGCCTGATCAGACTCTGAATCAGTTGTTTCATCTATCAATATCCTGCGGGCTTGTGTTTTTTTTTGCCCTGCGTTTGTATGTCATTGTTCTTGTAGAGAAAGAGGTTAGCATTCCGTTTTTTAAAAAGAAAAATCAGATAAGAGAAGTTCAGTATCTCATCAAGGGTCCTAACTACGAGTCATACCTCGAACGTACGACTCATGAGAAACCCTGATGATGCCCCACGACTCGCAGGTACGACTCGTACCATGAAGGTATGATCTGTACCTTGAGTCGTCTGATGAAGTCCCATTTTTAATAAATCTCTATTTTTCACCATTACTCGTGGTACGACCCCTAGGTCGATTCCACGAGTCATAGGGTGGGCTTCCCAGATCAATTTTTCAAGATAAGTGGTATGAGCATTTAGTACGACTTCTACTGTCAACCTACGACCCTTACTGTGTTGTGTACCCTTTTTCAGAACATATTCACAATTCTTTTGCTCAGTGTGTAAGTGTTTGTTTTGCACATTTTTGAGTACTTAGATTTCCCCTAGGTCTAGCATATGGTAAACTCCCTTTTTACACTAGTCAATCCTCCCCTACCCATAACTTCCTTTAGGTGTTCCAGGGCCAAAATTCAGTCAATTGCAAGTGGGTTTCCAGTCAAGTTGGTGTTTTCGAACATACCCATTGATTTTCAAGCATACCCAGTGATTCTTATGGATTTTCGATTCCCTTAAGTTCACTTTCAAATATTTAGAGCTTGCAATATAAATAACTTACTTGATTGTCGATTCATGGACTGGAAATCAACTTCTAGGGATTTGCACACTTAGTTGGAGAATGAATTTTGTGCTTACTTTCTTGATAATGAGAGGTTACGGGTGTTGGGAAGAGGATGCTCGAGTCGTGGGTTGTGGGTTTTTGATGTGTTCGCGTGGGAGAATGGTGAATTTTGAAGTTTAAGTACGTAAGGACAGATTTAAAAATCTGGGCAAATCGGGTAATTTTGACCCGTCACGACTCGTACCACGAGTCGTAGGAACAACCTATGACTTGTTCCCTGACCCGTAGTGACTTTAACAAAAGAGAACTTGCCTGGTGATCTACGAGTGCTTCCTATGACTCGTACCATTGAGGTACGAATCGTAGGATGAGTCGTAGGTCGGACTTTGCGTTGAATTTTCTCTGCTTTTCACCACCACTCCTTCCACGGCTTGTAGGACCTCACCATGACTCATACTGAGATCCTGTAGTAGCAGATTTTTCAGCCACCTATTTTTTTTTTGTTTCCCTGCACACTGAGCACACATTAGTTCGCTAACTTGGGTTGCCTCCCAAGAAGCGCTTGATTTAATGTCGCGGCACGACTCAGGTGGTCTGGTTACTCCGATTTCACCAAACCACCACTTGGGTTGCCTCCTAATAAGAGCCTGATTTAGTGTCGCGGTACGATGCAAGTCTCTTGACTACTCAGAAATCGTCAAGTGACTTATACTCCTCCTCAGGTGTTGAGATCACACTATATTCCTTTGGTTGCTTCATGGTCCGACAGATGTTGAAAGTGACCTCTTCTTTGTTTATCCTGAACTTCAACAGGCCAGCTTTCACATCTACTAGATCTCTCCTAGTAGTGAGGAATGGTCGCCCCAAAATTCTGGGGACCTCATAATCGACCTCGCAATCCAAGATCACGAAGTCCTCTAGGAATATGAACTTATCAACCTTGACGAGCACATCAACTAGGATGCCCACTGGTGTCTTTACTGTTCTGTCGGCCATCAATAGCCGCATGTTGGTTGGTGTGGGGGCTCCTAATCCTAGCTTCTTGAAGACCGCCAAGGGCATTAGATTAATACTAGCTCCCAGATCACAGAGTGCCCTTGCGAACTCGACATTACCAATGGTGCAAGGTATCATGAAGGCACCTGAGTATTCCTTTTTCCGAGCTTAGACCCTTGTTGCTATGGCACTGCAGTGATGGGCATTGTCAACCGGCTCATAGCTTACAAATCTTTTCTTTTTCACCAGGTCCTTCATGAATTTTGCATATCCTGGCATCTGCTCTAGTGCTTCAACCAACGGTATATTCACAGAAAGTTGTTTAAGCGTTGAAAGAAATTTTTGGAACTTACCGTTGTCCGCCTTTTTATTCATCCTTTGTGGGAATGGTGGTAGTGGTCTCGGGATAGCCTTTTGCACTAGAGTTGCCCCTTGATCAATGTCGCATCCCTTCTCACCCCTAGGGGCCTCTTGCAACTCATCATGTTGTGTCTCATCACCAATATCTTCTTCCTCAATCATGCTCTCTTACCTCCTTTCAACTTCAATAGGGAACGGGGGGTCAACTGTGGTTTTACCACTCCTAGTCATCACTTCCATGCAATGAGCATCATTCTTTGGATTCTAGACAGTGTTTCTAGGAAGTGTACCCTTTTTCCTAGGGTTTATTGATGGCAACAGTTGCCCAAGTTGGTGTTCTATCTGCTTGATGGCAGTGACATGAGATTCCACTTTCTCACCCATGCTAGATAATTCACTTCGAATTTCTTTTAACTGATCAGCCGTGGACCTCACCTTTTTCAGCATTTGGGCTATCATGCTTTCAAACTTTGATTATCCGACCTCCATTTCTCGTGCAGTGGGAGGCATATAGACTCCAGCCCGGTCATTGCGATATCCGTCATTTCTTCTCCATTCTCCTTCTCGCTCACGACCAAAGCTCCTATCTCTAAACCCATTCCTATTGTAGTTGTCTCTATATTGATTCCAACCTCGATTTATAAAACCTTGGCGCTAATTTTCTTGTACAGATGCTTGGGCCTTGGCTCGAAAACCCGCCACTTGGCTATCTAGGAAGTTTGCCTCTTCCTTAGAATCAAAGTGATCTGCTCCTTGCTCCCTTCCTTGAGTTCCCACTGTATTTAACTTTTTGGCTCCTTCTCCCATGATATGCTTTATCAGCAAATCCAATGATGTGCACACGTGAGACAACTCCTAATCGTGTTCTTCATCCTTCCTTCGTTGATCTGCATTCAAACCAATAACATATGTACCTGCCACTGCATCAGCCTCCCTCGTATGCCAGGCCCTGTTTGTCTTAGTCACCCTATCAAGGATAGTGGTTGCTTCCTCCTGGGTGTGACTCATCAATGCCCCTCCAGCCACTATGTCTGCTACATCCTTGGGGCTATTATTAAGAGACCTGTAAAAAACTTCCAACAAACTGTCATATGAGATTTTATGATTCGGACACTTAGTCAACTTCTTTTTGAACCTCAACAATGTTTCATGAAGTGCCTCCATCTTAATTTTCCGGAAATTATAGATCTCATCTTTTAACTATAACATCCTTGATGGGGGAAAGAATCTCTACAAGAAGGCTTGTTTAAGCTCCCTCCAATTGGTTATGGAGTCGTTGGGAAACTCCGGTAACCACAAAGTAGCTTCCCCTAATAGAGATAAAGGGAAGAATCGGAGTCGTATGGCATCCTTGCTTACTCCGGGAAACCTGTATGCCTTGCATATTCCTACAAAGTTCATCAAGTGCAGGTTGGCATCATCCGCTGCGTGGCTACTGAACACCCCCTTCATGTTTAGAAATTGAATCATGGTGCTCATAATGTCAAATTTGGCCCCAGCGGGCAGTGGTGGTGGTACAATTGCTCCAGTTGACCCAACTTCATCAATGTTTGGGTCCTCATCATCGAAGAACTGAGGGGAAAATCTCTGAGCTGGTTGACCCTCCCATGTCGACCAACGTTTACCACCTCATCTCTGTCATCATCATCTTGATGAAGTGCAGCTAACCGAGCTAGCCTATCTTGCCTAGCTTCTTCAGCTAAGCGGGCTTCTCTCTACTCAGGATTTTTCCATTCTATGCAGTGCTCGTTCGATTTTTGGATTTAGTAGAACAAGGGGGTCTCCTCTACTCCGAGTGCTTGGAATTCACCAGAGGACAGCCTGTGGGTAATCAAAAACACAAAAATAAACATAATTAAGAAAATAATTACCATAAAGTAAACTACAATCAAATAACCTAGTCTTAGCCGTATTCCCCGGCAACGGTAACAGTTTTTTATAACGCTCAAACCCACACTTCCAACTGAAGTATGAAGTGGACGTTGTTAATAAAGAACCCAACTTAGAGGTTGTGGTCGATCCCACAGGGAATATGGAAGATCTAGATTACAGCCGGTAGATGAGTTCGTATGGTAATTACTTCACAATGGGGGGATTCTAATAAAAATCAATAATAGAAATAAATTGTAGTCAAGATTATATTTGTAAATCAATAATTAAAGGATAACTAGGGTTTGTTTTCCCCATGGATTCATAACAACTTTGGGTATACTCTCGTTATCTTTACCAATACTTACTTACAGAAGTGATAACTTAGGTTCATTCAAATGATCGACCAATCCCTATTTAATGACTATCCTCAATTACTCGACCAAGTCTCATGGGTTTTGCAAACTAACCGCTATCACTAAGTTCCAGATATAACTATCCTGTAACCACAACTCAAGTTAATACGATGATCATCAAGATCAAGGCTCTATTGTAATTCTCTTTTCCTAATCTCTACCACTTCGACCAAAGCAAGTAAAGAATTCAGGCACTTTCTAACGTTGCGCACCGCTAGGAATCATTAAAGATGAAGAGACTACAATATTAGTAATTAGTATTGGTTTTAGAATCACTTTGTGCAACCCTAGCTTGTTAATCCACCATGGTTCCCACAACCCTAGCTATGGAGGTTTTAGCCTCTCATAG
>JACEIK010000490.1:234187-248193 GCA_018107945.1 Datura stramonium | reverse complement strand
ATCAAATCTCTTTTTAAGTAAAATTTGAAAGTTTTATAAAGTAATATCGAGTAAAAAAGCTTCCAAAATTATAGTAAATCAACACAAAATAGACACTTTTTCCGTTGTTGCTCCCTCATCAAAATAGTCTCAAAAATAATCTTACTAAATAAATAAAAAGTGTCACGACCCGAGAGGGGACCAGGATCGTAGACACGGGACAAGGGACCCCGAGAGACCCCAAGTCAACCCATGGCATAAGCATTCACTATCTCATTCAATAAACTTAGGGGAAAACATAATATAACTCAGCGGAATTCTAATTTAGCATAACAACAGAATAAACATCTGAGTTGAATACATGTCTAAGTCTGAATAGCCTCTAATCTGGACGAGTTGATGGGACAACACTCCCAACTAGCTCAGAAATACTGAAACTGAAAGTACGCTCAAAATAACTGAAAGTCTAGTCCTCAGAGGATGAGGACTCACCAAGCAACAAATGCTAACTCTGATAGGCGGCTACGGACGGGGCTGAACCTGAGAACCCGATCCTGCATCATGAAACGATGCAACATAGAAGGTATGCAGTCAGTTCATTGAATGTACCGAGTATGCAGGGTAAGTAAAACCACTTTGATATTGTAACTCATTTAAATCAATTTATACATATAAGAAGCTTTGGGAGTAAGTATAGAACCACATGAATTAATTCTGAAATCGAACTTTATAATAACATATTCATGCATGGCTTTAGAACATCATAACTGACTCGAATGACTCAAAGCTAAATCATAACATTTATATCAAAAAGTAGAACAATGAGTCAAATCTTGCTTTTCAAACATGCATGCATAAGATAAATATCATGAGTAATGGATATGCAAATTCAAATGATATAGACAATGGGAGACTCGTCACTTAACCTACATACCACGATAGAGCTTACGTGGTCCCGACTATTACACTCAAGTGGGCAGAGCCGTCCAAAACCTTGTCAGGGCTAGGGACGCTAAATGATATCAATATCAAGCTTAAAGGGCCAATCGGGCGGGGGATAGCTCGCAAGAGAAGTCCCAATAATATAATAGAATCAATCCTACACTGGCGCATAGTTCTGGGGCATAGGGTAGTCGACCCTTAGCCTGCTTGGTGCTAGACTCCTCTCCCAAAACATGCAATGCTCTATATCGTATAAATATGAAGCTCAACATCGTCTAGTGTCGAATATCAACATGAAGTCATGCATAAATACAACATCATATGAAACGAAGCTCAACATTGTCTATTGACAAAGCTCATTATGAAATCATGAATGCATTAGACATTCATGCGAGTCATAGGTCCATCCTACAGATCGTCTCGATAAAGCTTAGAATGAAACCATGCTTAGACTCAACATCATGTGAAATGAAGCTTAATGACAACATACATCTCAATTATGAAATTAATACATGTGAGAAGCTTTATTATGACACATACCCCAAGCTCAAGATTAGTGGAAGGCTTTACTCCAAAAACATGTGGTAAGGCTACTTTAGAATTATCAGTTTATTTTCATCAACATTGGGGCCTTTCCCAAAACCTTATCATGCTTGAACCCATTCAAATCATTTGAAAACATTTTAATTTGGGAGGTTTCACTCCAAAAGGAAATAATATAATCAATTCAATAAAATCGACATTCATACTCAACATTGGGCACTACCCAAAGCTTCACCCTACATGGGTTTATTTAACCTTCTTTGAAACCATCATCAAAATCATGGGTAAGATTGAAAACATGCTTTAAATCATCTATTCCCTCATCATCACATTATAATAGGAACTCCCCACACATGGGCATTTTAGATTCAAGTTTTAGAAAATAATTTTGTAAAATAAATTAAGATAGAATACGCCCAAACTCAATAAATCATCAATATCAACTCAATTAATCATACCCATGAGTCGAAATGTAGGAATCATGCAATTGAGTGAAAATCCATACTTGATCATCACAAATAAGTCACAAATTAATAGGGAATGGGCATGGGTATAGAAGAAAGCACCCACTCATAGCCTTACATACCTAGGATTGAAGAATCATATCTCTTCCTAATTACCCAGCTGAGATTTCCCTTGGAATCCTTAAAATTCTTCTCACTTTCTCCCCTTCAAGCTCTCACCCTTGCATGCATGAAGAAAATGGCCTCCATGGGTTTATCTCAGCTTAAAATCCTCTATTACGAGCTCAAAACGATGTTGTATAGGCCCTTAGAACATACAAATTATGGAAAAGCCCTTATTGAAATCACTAAAAATAACTGTTAGGGGGTCCGAAAGGACGACCTGACGACTCGTTACTAGGGTTCACAATTCGTTGGGTCACCCGTCAAGTACACTGCCTCATCATTCAAGAAGTTTCCACTGGATTGGTAACGGCTAACCTAACGAGAAGTTAGTACTGACGACAAGTCGTTGGGTGCCATCGGTCAAGTACACTGGATAAGCTTCACTGTCCTTTTCTAGAAACACCACGACCGACATAACGACTCGTGGTGTCTGATCACGAGTCATTACATCACTCGTGAGGACCTCGAGTCCTCCATTATCCCAGGCCTTCCTCACGAGTCACTTGACGACTCGTTTGGCCTTTTCATGAGTCGTTAAGTGACCCGTTCTGCAACTGCTGCAACATTTTTCAGTTTTTCTCCTGATTCACTTTCGGGTTCGATTTTTGAATTCCCGAGGTATAACAATATCTCCACCTTAGAACATTCTTCCTCGAATGTTAAAAACAAGCAGAAAACCCAGAAACAACAATCACCATATATATAGATGCTAATCATTGATTTTCAAGTTGAAAAATGACGGAATAACTACTCCCGAAGAGAACCACATGGTTGGTCAGAGTTCAGACATCACATACATATTTCATATCATAAAACAAACTTATTCGCATGCATATAACATGAAAAACTGAATAGAGGTTTAGGGAAAAAATTTGATACCTCAAACTAAAACTGAGCCGGTAGGGAACAAATGGGGTTATTTAGCCATCATATCCGCTTCGGCCTCCCACGTAGCTCCTTCAACTTGTTGATTCCTCCATAAAACCTTAATTGAAACTACCTCTTTGTTCCTTAGCCTTCGAACTTGTCGATCCAAGATTTCAACAGGAATTTCTTCATAACTGAGGCTGTCTTTTACACCAACGTTGTCTACCGGAACCACCAAGGCTGGATCACCCAAGCACTTCTTCAAAAGCAATACATAGAACACGGGATGAACTGAAGCCAATTCTAAGGGCAAGTCCAACTCATACGCCACCTTACCAACTCTTCTCACAACCCAATACGGACCAACATAGCGGGGACTGAGTTTACCTTTATTTTCGAATTGCATGACTCCCTTCATGGGAGATACCTTTAGAAACACCCAGTCATCAACATCAAACTCCAATTCTCTTCTTCTCACATCAGCATACAATTTCTGATGACTCTGAGCGATTTTCAGTAGGTCCATTATCAACTAAACCTTCACCATAGCCTCATGCGCCGAATCTGGACCTATATCAGCTGCCTCACCAACCTCGAACCATCCGATGGGAGATCTACACCTTCGCCTGTGAGAGCCTCGAACGGTGCCATCTAGATACTAGAGTGGTAACTATTATTATAAGCAAACTCGATCAAGGGCAAATGATCATCCCAACTACCTTTGAACTACATCACACATGCCCTCAACATATCCTCAAGAGTCTGAATGGTTTGTTCTGCTTGGCCGTCTATCTGCTGGTTAAAAGTTGTGCTTAGCTTAACCTGAGTCCTGAGCCCTTTTTGAAATGAACGCCGGAAATGAGAAGTAAACTGAGTACCTCGATCCGAAATAATAGACAAAGGCACTCCATGAAGCCGAACCAACTCCCGGATATACAACATAGCATAATCGTCTGCTGAATCCATGGTCGAGATCGATAGGAAGTGTGCAACCTTGGTCAACCTGTCCACCACAACCCAAATAGAGTCGTATTGCCGGTGAGCACGAGGTAGACCTGTAATGAAGTCCATATTGATTTCCTCCCACTTCCAAGTGGGAATGGAAATATCCTGTAGTACACTGCCCAGCCTTTGATGCTCGGCTTTCACTTGCTAGCAGTTGGGACATTTCGCTACAAACTCCACAATATCCCTTTTCATACCATCCCACCAATAAATTTCTCGCAAATCCCGATACATTTTCGTGGATCCTAGATGAATAGAATATCTGGTACCATGTGCCTCATGCAATATCCGAACGCTCAAATTATCAACGTCTGACACACATAGTCGGCCCTAGTGTCGTAGCACCCGATCTCCCCCTTGGGAGAAAACCTCTTCCTTATGACTACACACTCCCTCCTTCAGTTTCCTCAATATTGGATCCTCATCTTGCCTGGATTTAACATCAACTACCAAGGACTATTCTGACCCGTTATGCACAACAACAACACCATCGGTCGAATTGAGCAATCTAACTCCCAGTCTCGCAAGCCGGTGAACATCTTTCACCAATTCCTTCTTTCCCCTGTCCACATGGGACACACTTCCAATTGAGAGTCTACTAAGCGTATCCGCAACCACGTTAGCTTTGTCGGGGTGGTAAAGGACACTCATGTCATAATCCTTAAGTAATTTCAACCACCTCATTTGCCGCAGATTTAGATCCTTCTATGTGAACATATATTGCAAACTCTTGTGGTCCATAAATACATCCACGTGGACCCCATAAAAGTAATGTCGCCATATCTTCAACGCGAACCCCACCGCGGCCAAATCAAGATCATGGGTCGGATAATTCTTTTCATGCACTTTCAGTTGTCGAGAGGCATAAGCTATCATCCCCCACACTGCATCAACACACACCCCAAGTCCAACTCGGGAAGCATCACAATACACCACCGAAACCATCGTTACCCTCGGGTAGGGTCAAGACTGGTGCTGAGGTAACTCAAGCCTTCAACTCTTGGAAGTTTTTCTCACAAGCCTCCGACCACTGGAACTTCACCCTCTTCTGAGTCAACCTAGTCAAAGGCGCTGCAATGGTTGACAAACCCTCAACAAACCTCCAATAGTATCCAACTAAGCCCAAGAAACTTTTAATATCTTAAGGATTCACTGGTCTGGGCCAATTCTTCACTGCCTCGATTTTTTGCGAGTCTACTTTTATGCCTTCGCTAGACACCACATGGACCAAGAATTCCATGGAGTCCAACCAAAACTCACACTTGCTAAACTTTGCATACAATTGGCGGTCCTTTAGGGCCTGAAGCACTACTCTCAAGTGAGAGGCATGCTCCTCCTTGCTCCAAGAGTACACCAAGATGTCATCAATGAACACAATCACGAACATATCCAAATATGGCTTGAACACCCTATTCATCAGGTCTATAAAAGCTGCAGGAGCATTCGTTAGTCCAAAATACATACTACAAACTCGTAATGACCATACCGTGTTCTGAATGCCATCTTCGGGATATCACTCTCCCGAACTCTGAGCTGATGATACCATGATCTGAGATCTATCTTTGAAAAACACTTCACTCCATGAAGCTGATCGAACAAATCATCGATCCTGGGTAAGGGATACTTGTTCTTGACAGTGATTTGTTCAACTGTCGATAATCAATGCACATACGAAGGGAACCATCTTTCTTCCGAACAAATAATACTGGTGCACCCCATGGAGACTGGATCGGTCTAATGAAACCCTTATCTAGAAAATCCTTTAACTGATTCTTCAACTCCTTTAGCTCGGCTGGAGCCATCCTGTAGGGTGGAATAGATATAGGTTGCGTATCGGGAGGAGGTCAATATCGAAATCAATCTCCCGCACAGGAGGAATACCTGGCAAATCATCAGGAAAGACCTCTGGATACTCAAGTAGTACTGAAACTAACTGGATAGTCGGGGTTTCGGACTCCACGTCCTTAACCCTAACTAGATGATACATGCAACCCTTAGAAATCATCTTCCTGGCCTTGAGGTAGGAAACAAAGCGACCTACAGGCATAGCTGAACTACCCTTCCATTCTAAGACTGGATCACCTAGGAATCTGAATTCTACTGACCGTGTCCTACAATTAATGGAAGCATAACAATCATACAACCAATCCATGCCAAGAATCACATCGAAATCGGTCATGGCTAACTCTATCAGATCTGCTGAAGTGACCTTATAGAGAACCAAGACCGGGCAATCTCTATACACCCGTCTAGTTATAACTGAGTCACCTATTGGAGTAGAAACTGAGAAGGATTCTGACAGGAGATCGAGACTGACTCCAAAGCTACTGGCTACATAAGGTGTCACAAAGGACAAGGTGGCCCCTGGATATAACAATGCATAAACATCAACCTGAAAGAATTGTAACATACCAGTAACCACGTCTGGGGAGGCCTCCTGCTCCTGACGGGATGCTAAGGCATAGAATCTATTATGGCGTTGACCGCCAACTGCACTGGTAGATGCCCCCTGATGTGCTAATCGAGGGGGTGGGGCTGCTGAACTAGAAGCTGGGCCACAGCCCCCAACCTGATCCTATCTCACTGCTGGAAAATCTCTAAGCTTGTGTCCGGGTTGCCCGCACCCGAAACACGCACCCGAACCTGCCAAGCACTTGCCTGTATTCCCTCGGCCACATCTGCGACAAGCTGGAACACCTGAATCTGCGAGCCTGCTGCTCTGAACCCTCGAGCCTAATGCTCGTCCTCTCTGATCATGCCTAGGTTGAGATTGCACACTCAAGGCTGATGAAGCTGGGGCGGATGATCTATGGTGGGTCTGCTGACGGTGCCCACCGCCGGACCTCTATGGGAAAATCTGTGGTCCTCAGTCCTGGCCCTCTTGGCCTCTATCTCTCTTGAATGTGCCGCCTCCATCTGCTGGGTGTAAAACACCATCCGAGGGAAGCCCATATCCTGATGGAGCATAGAAATCCTGCATTCCTTATCCAAGTAACCTGTTATCCCATGCACAAACCTGCTCACTCGCGCCCTCTGGTAAGACACTAACTCAGGAGCGTACTTCGATAGGCGAGTGAACTCAAGGGAATACTCTAGTACTGTCATCCTCCCTTGCGTCAGATTTACGAACTCAACTTGCTTTAGCTCCCTCATCTCCCGAGGGAAGAACCGATCAAGGAATGCAACCTAAAACTCCTCCCACATGATCGGACCTGCTCCGGCGCCCCTGCTATCCTTCCATTGATGAAACCAGATATACGCAACCCCCTTCAACTGGTAGGAGCCCAACTCTGCGCACTCAACATTGCTCAACCCCATAACCTGGGTGATCTTGACGATCTCATCAATGAAGTCATGTGGGTCCTCACCTACCTTGGACCCCAAGTACTCTGGCGGGTTCATCCTCAAGAAGTCCCTGACTCAAGCCGCTACTGCATTACCATTCTACGGAACATGCACAACAGCCTGCTGATTGACCTGAGCGGTCAAGGCCTGCGCAAGCATCTGGATAGCGGCCCGGAACTCAGTGTGAGCGGCTGGCTCCGGTCTTGAGGCTCCTGAACTGGTGGGACTTATTGATGCCCATGACCCATGCCATCCCCGTGGCCTTCACCGTCTCTATTTCTCCTTCCATTCAACCTTCGAGGAGCCATGACTCTGCATTTGCGAATAGCAAGAATTAGAGGGATAGGAAGACTCTTCATCGCACGACCTAGATCATGAAAGATGGGAACATTTCCTAAAACATTTCATACCTCTTCTTCATAAGTGTGGAGCGCTTTACACTATGAAAAAGACTCTACTTAACGCGTCTTTAAGACTCCCTATGATAGTTCAAACCTATTTCTCTATTACCAAGTTTGTCACGACCTGTGAGGGGACCAGGATCGTAGACACGAGACAAGGGACCCCAAGAGACCCCAAGTCAACCCATGGAATAAGCATTCACTATCTCATTCAACAAACATAGGGGAAAATATAAATATAACTCAGCAGAAGTCTAACTTAGCATAACAACAAAATAAACATCTGAGCTGAATACATGTCTAAGTCTGAATAGCCTCTAATCTGGACGAGCTGATGGGACAACACCCCCAACTAGCTCAGCAATACTAAAACTGAAAGTACGCTCAAAATAACTGAAAGTTTAGTCCTCAGAGGATGAGGAGTCACCAAGAAACAAATCCTAACTCTGATATGCGGCTACGGACGGGGCTGAACCTGAGAACCCGATCTTACATCATGAAATGATGCAGCATAGAAGGTATGCGGTCAGTACGTGGAATGTACCGAGTATGCAAGATAAGTAAAACCGCTTTGATATTATAACTCATTTAAATCCATTCATACATATAAGAAGCTTTGAGAGTAAGTAGATAACGATATGCATTAATTCTGAAATTGAACTTTATAATAACATGTTCATGCATGGCTTTAGAACGTCATAACTGACTCGAATGACTCAAAGCTAAATCATAACATTTATATCAAAAAGTAGAACATTGAGTCAAACCTTGCTTTTCAAACATGCGTGCATAAGATAAATATCATGAGTAATGGATATGCAAATTCAAATGATATAGACAATGGGAGACTCGTCACTTAACTGACATACCACGCTAGAGCTTATGTGGTCCCGACTATTACACTCAAGTGGGCAGAGCCATCAAAAACCTTGTCAGGGCTAGGGACGCTAGCATGATATCGATATCAAGATCAAAGGGCCAATCGGGCCGTGGATAGCTCGTAAGGGAGGTCCCAATAATATAATAGAATCAATCCTACGTTGGCGCGTAGTTTTGGGGCATATGGTAGTCGACCCTTAGCCCGCTTGGTGCTAGAGTCCTCTCCCAAAACATGCAATGCTCTACATCGTATAAATATGAAGCTCAACATCATCTAGTGACAAAGCTCAACATGAAGTCATGCATAAACTCAACATCATATGAAACGAAGCTCAATATTGTCTATTGACAGAGCACAGTTTGAAATCATTCATGCATTAGACATCATATAAATATGAAGCTCAACAATGTTTTCTCGACAAAGCTTAAAATGAAACCATGCTTAGACTCAACATCATGTGAAATGAAGCTTAATGACAACATACATCTCAATTATGAAATTCATACATGTGAGAAGCTTTATTATGACACATACCCCAAGCTCAAGATTAGTGGAAGGCTTTACTCTCAAATCATGTGGTAAGGCTACTTCAGAATTATCACTTTATTTTCATCAACATAGGGGCCTTGTCAAAAACCTTATCATGCTTGAACCCATTCAAATCATTTCAATACATTTTAATTTTGGTGGTTTACTCCAAAACGAAATAATATAATCAATTCAATAAAATCGACATTCATACTCAACGTTGGGCACTACCCAAAGCTTCACCCTACATGGGTTCACTTAACCTTCTTTAAAAACATCATCAAAATCATGGGTAAGATTGAAAACATGTTTTTCATCATCTATTCCGTCATCATCACAATATCATAGGAACTCCCCACACATGGGCCTTTTAGATTCAACTTTTAGAAAATAATTTTGTAAAATAAATTAAGATAGAATCCGTCAAAGCTCAAAAAATCATCAATATCAACTCAATTAATCATACCCATGAGTAGAAATGTAGGAATCATGCAATTGAGGTGAAAACCCATACTTGATCATCACAAATAAGTCATAAATTAATAGGGAAGGGGCATGGATATGGAAGAAAGCACCCACTCATAGCCTTACATACCATGGAATGAAGAACCTTATCTCTTCCTAATTACCGAGCTGATATTTCCCTTGGAATCCTTGAATTTCTTCTCACTTTCTCCCCTTCAAGCTCTCACCCTTGCATGAATGAAGAAAATGGCCTAGATGGGTTTATCTCAGCTTAAAACCCTCTATTACGAGCTCAGAATAACGTAGTATAGTCCCTTAGAACTTAGGAATTACGGAAAAGCTCTTACTGAAATCGCTGAAAATAACTGTAAGGGGGTCCTAACAGACGACTTGACAACTCGTTACTAGGGTTCACGATCCGTTGGGTCACCCGTCAAGTACACTTCCTCATCATTCAAGAAGTTTCCACTGGCTTGGTAACGGCTAACCTAATGGGTCGTTAGGACTGACGACGAGTCGTTGGGTGCCATCCGTCAAGTACACTAGATAAGCTTCACTGTCCTTTTCTAGGAACACCCCACGACCGACCTGATGACTCGTGGTGTCTGACCACGAGTTGTTACATCACCCGTGAGGACCTCGAGTTCTCCATTATCCCAGGCCTTCCCCATGAGTCACTTGACGACTAGTTTGTCCTCTTCACGAGTTGTTAAGTGACCCGTTCTGCAACTGCGACAACATTTTTCAGTTTTTCTCCTGATTCACTTTCGGATCTGATTTTTTGAATTCCCGAGGTATAACAAAAAGATACAAAAATCTTGAATTACAAATCCACAAGTATAATATAATCATCTTTACTCTCATTAGGGTGGAAAGTATGTACGATATGTCATATATGTATAGCAATATTTTCCGTAATACTGATAATTTTTTTTCAATATTATTATTTTTGCACTGGCATCATGCACCAAATCTTAAAAATGTTACTATATATTATCGTTAAGAGAAAGCCAGTAAGCAAATAAATACATGAAAAGAAAATACAAATGATGGTGCTGCTAGAACTTTCGAATTCTCTTTCCACTTCAAGAAAAAAAAATTCTATGAAAGATGTCATTTTTCATGCATAAAAGGTTAAATAATATGATGTATATGATGATGCTTAATTGTATATGATGATGTTATTTATCATGCATAAATGGTTAAAAAATATCAACACAAAATAGACACTTTTCCCGTTGTTGCTCCCTCATCAAAATGGTCTCCAAAATAATCTTAATAAGTAAACAAAAATACACAACAATCTTGAATTGCAAATCCAGAAACATAAATCTAATGGTTTTTCCTCTCATTATTGTAGAAAGTATGTACGATATATCTATGAATAGCAATATTCTACTTATTATATTTTCTTTTGATATTATTGTTTTTGCATTTCAATCAATGCACCAAATCTAAAAACATATTACTATATATTATCGTTAAGAGAAAGTTGGCTAAACAAATAAATACATCAAAAATAAATACAAATGACAATGCTGCTAGAACTACCGAATTCTCTATCCACTTCAAGAAAAAAGGGCTTTTCTATGAAAGATGGCACCATAAAAAAGAATCAAAATAGAATACTTGCTACATTTCACTTTCTATTTCAGAGATATGCAACCCTCAATGATTAGATCAGATAACTTGAATGGATTGCATAAACTTACTTATGCATCCTTGAATTCATTTTGGTGAGTGAGATGTTCCTACAAGTATGTTTTATCCATTTATGCATGAAAAATGACATCATCATATACAATTAATAAGCATGTGGATTTACTAATTAAAGTAAATAGTTAAACATCTTAACTAGATAAATATACGATGAAATATCTTGATAGTTTAAATGTAAAAAAAATTGTTTAATGTAAAGCAGTCATGTGAAGCAGCTCAATATCAACTCAAGACGTTAAGATAATTTCAATATCCTATAACAAATCATACATACAACTTCAGACTAATCAATTAATCAAGAGATTATACTTGACTATTAAATTTTATGTTGGCAAAAAAGTAGAGTTACTTTACAAAGTAAAAATAATTATACATATGTACTAAAGTTATAACTAATTTACAAAGGACATATTATATACTAATTACAAAGAAAAAGTGCATGGTTGTCATGACGACCATTAACTATTACACAAAAGAAATTGCTGGATAATTTTTTTACCAGAACTTGCATAGATTTGTAAGATATAATTACTGAACCAACAAATATAACTATATATTTTTATATTCATAATATTCTCCTTCAAAAGATATATATTTTTGGAAGATCCAACACAATTGTGATAGTATTTATGGAGGATCTGAGCAACATAGGTTATAATCATAAATGAAAAGTGATAGGCACGGTGACTATTCGTATAGCTAACTTAAGTATGTCTGGGACAAGGACTTGTAGTTGTTATAATGAGATATTAATTATTGAGGTAAAATAATTTATCCTAACATTATCATGTTAAACTGGGAAAATACAACTAATATATTTCATACTTTACAAAAAATAGAAAAATAAAAAGTTACCATAGACTTTATTGGTATACAAGCTCTTCCAACTTGAATTTTGAAAATGACTCTTGATACAATTATGTCTATTCATGTTGATAACTGAAACTAATATTTTCTTTGGAAACCAACTTTAGAAATGACATAAGTAGAAATATTTCATTAATATCTAATTTAAGGAACATAGAACTTGAAAGGTCCACACCTCCTATATGAGATTCGTCTTTGTTCCACTTTTTTGTTTTCCTTCCTTCATTTTTATTAGTAAAAATTCAAATCTTATTTATCACCTTAATTATCATAGTTAATTAGTATATCATATGACTCCTAAATTTCCTGCAAAAAAAAATTCAAGTAAGATACTGAGTAGATAACCCCTAAGTTGGTTGCATAATAGTACTATTAACTATTTACATCAAATACTTTCAAGCATATAAGTGCTAAGAATATATAAAAGAGACACGGAGGAAAAATAATGAATGAAATTGATGGACGTGGTTAAAATTATTGGTGATCTACAAGAATTAAAAAATCACAAGAATAACATACAAAAGGCAAAAGAAAAGAATTATATATATTATCATGCCAAAAAGTTAATACAAAAAGTTCATTTTCTTGTCCAGATTTTAAGCAATATACTGATTTTTGTGGAATTAATACTCTCCATTGTCCTTTCGTGTTCCTAATCAAACATTCAAAAACACCATCAAAATCAAATATGACAAAATAAATAATACGAACATATATGCTTCTTCAAATAAGGAGTAATATTACCAATAAATAAGTAACCAAGAAAATTATAGTCCACCAAGCACACGTACATCATAAAACAAAAGGCATAACCTATTATAAAATAAAAAGACAACAATAATTCAACAATTACATTTGATTCTTTTAATGAAACTATCAAAAGTTACATCCCTAATTTTACTCTTAAGAATATATAGTTGATAAGATACCAAATCAAACACATTCTCTTGTGAAAAATATATTATTTTATTGGGATTAAGTAAATTTTAGATCAACTCAGGCATGTCATGAAACAATGCTGCAGTAATTTTATTTTTCTACTTCAGAGCAAAATATTAAAAAAAGACTCACAAAACATAGGAGCAAGAGGAAAATCATATTCAGGATTATGAATGATTCTCCCTTTTTATAATCGAAATAAAAAGTATTGACATGTATTTCATCTTTCCGCAGCATAAGCACCTAAAATATATACATGTAACTTGAGTGAAGGAGAATATTGCTCACAACAAAATCAGAAATCTCCTACTTGTTTAAAGTTTTTTTGTCTCCATATACATGTAATTTGAATCTTCTGGTAGAGACACAAAGTTGGATGAAAAAATTATGCAGATATCTTCTTTTTTCCCATCATCAAGTCATCCCTCAATCCCAAAATTCATTTTGAGATCCTTAAGTTGTCATCAATCCGTAAATAACTTATATGATCAAAACTTGAAGGTAATTCTACAAAACAAATAGTAAAATGAGAAGTCCATCATTATACCATAAATTGCATAAAAAATAAATTGCAATGATTGAAAAATTAGTTCACAAAATTTAAAAACTAACAAATCAAAAAGTAGATTTGATACTTTAAGAGTTGAAATGCAATTTAAGAAATAGACAGAAATTTGTAAAGACCCAAACACACCTTTCTCATTTGATCCATAAGAAACTCTAGTCACATATGAAAAATCTCCCTACTTGTATTATAAACTGACATATCGATTGAAAGATTTTTTTTTTGTTTGTTTGCTGGGGATATAAAAATATAAAATTTGGATCACGAGTAACAAATGAAAACGACATGAAGTTGATGGTAAATCATTTTAAAACTCCCATTGAAAATAGATA
>JACEIK010000490.1:220399-234034 GCA_018107945.1 Datura stramonium | reverse complement strand
TTCTTTTCTTGTTCTTCAATAAAACCCTTGTTATATATCAACATGGTATCAGAGCCAGGTCCATTCCCGTTTGGGCTCCTAGTCCACACGCCAGTCGGGCTTATTACTATCGCATTATGAGTTTGAGGGGGAATGTTAGCCCATATTATTGTTAGCCCATATAATTGTTAGCAGATGGGCCTTAAGGTTTTAGGTAGTCTTATGCCTATATATAGGCAGCCCCTTCCCCATTCTAGATCATTGTCTTCTATTCTCTTATGTAACTTGGTAGTTAGCCTTTTGATTCTTTCTTTTCTTGTTCTTCAATAAAACCCTTGTTATATATCAACACTTACAATAAAATCACAAATCTCCGACTTGTATAAAGTTTTTTAGGCCCTATATACATGTAATTTGAAGCTTCTGGTAGAGACACAAAGTTGGATGCAAAAATTATGCAAATATCTTCTTCATTTTCAATTCCCAAATCCATTTTGAGATCCTCAAGTTTCTCAAATCTGTAATTTACTTATATGATCAAAATTTAAAAGTAATTCTACAAAGAAATAGTAAAAATGAGAAGTCCATCATAATACCACGAACTGCATGATAAAGAGATTGTAATGATTGAAAAATTAGTTAACAAAATTTAAAATCTAACAAAATGAAAAGTAAATTTGCTCCTTTAAGAGTTGAAGTGTGATCTAAGAAATATACAAAAATCTACAAATACCTCAATACCCATTTACATATCTAATCAAAACTTGAAGGTAATTCTACAAAAAATAGTTAACATGAGAAGCCCATCAAAATAAAATGAACTTCCTGACAAATAAATTGTAATGATTGACAAATTAGTTCACAAAATTTAAAATCTAACAAATAAAAAAGTAAATTTGATCCGTTCAGAGTTGAAGTGTCATCTAAGAAATAGACAAAAATTTGTAAAGACCTGAACACACCTTTCTCGTTTTCTATACAAGACATTCTAGTCATGGATAAAAAATCTCCCAACTTCTATTATAAACTGACAAATACGATGGAAATTTTTTATTTATTTTTTTGTTTGTTGGGATATAAAAGCATAAAATTTGGATCATGGGTAATAGATGAAGAGGGAATGAAATTGATGGTAAATTATTTAAAAACTCCCATACAAAATAGAGAATACATGTATCTCTGTCATGCCCCAAGCCTATACCCTGGACGTAACAAGGTATTTGAAGCCACAAGTGACCCAAGTCAACTCCTGGTCTATTACACACTAGCATTCTGAGTAAACATGCACAACGGAACTTATAAATAATAGTTTTAGCAACTTAGGAAAATGTAAAGACTGAAAGTAGAGAAGTAAATAATAAATCTAAAATACAATTCTAAAAGACAAGTCTGGTCTGAAAGCCAACTACTGAGGAGTTGTTGGTATAGGTCCCCAGCTAACTCTAAGTTTAAACAAAACCATGACTAAATGAAATAAATAAACAAGGCCCTCAAATAATGAGGACTCACACTTTGATCTGCTATAGCGAAATGCTCTGAAACTGGAGTAACTATCAGTACTGAACCTGAGAACCTACAACTGTATTATGAAATGATACAGCATGAAAAGCATATGTCAGTACTTTGAATGTACTGAGTAAGTGGGAGAGACATACTGAAAATAAAGTCTGACTGAAATGACACGCCATGACCGACAAGTAAATTGAACTGAACTATTGATATAATTCTAAAATGGTCAAGACGACCCTGTCTAATGGTCAAAGACATGCCCTAAGTCTGAAGCACTGAATCTGAGGTACTGTACTGAACTGAGTTGCTTACTCTGTTACTAAACTGGACTGACTAGTGGGAGAGTCTTTAACCAACATTTAACCATGTGAACTAGACGAGGAGTCCAATGTATACACCATATCCGCAGGACCCAATATACCTTGCCAGGTATAAAGGCATGAACTGAGTGATCAAAAAAAATTATATGGGGCCAATCATGCCAAGTAATACTGAAACCTACGCTAGCAACGTTGTTCTGGGAACCTGGGTGCGTTGGAACCCCGGCCGGCTCGGTGCTAAGTTCTGCTCCCACTAGAAATCTAAACTGATCTACTAAGTTGATAGCTCAAAATTGAGGCCCAAGACTATTCAGGGACAAATCACTGCATGTACCATGAGAGCCTTATCGGACCAAATTCTAAAGCTGGGTTCTAAGACTAGTCAGCGCTGCTTATCTAGAAGCGGCGCGACCGTCTACAGAACAACTAATAACTAAACTGGATTCCTGGGGCTAGTCAGAGTTATAACTAAATGTCATGACAGCCTAATGGACCAAATAACTGAAATCTGAATCTGAGTCTGAAAACTGGGAGGCACCACTAACACCTCGAAAATAAACTGGAGTCAAACTGATCAGTAGAAAATTTTCTGAATATCATTGAGGATTCTAGCATTCTGACTGAGACTAAACTAATATAATTCTGGAGATATTCTAGTTCTAACTAATCTGGACTACTAGTATCTAATAGAGAATTCAACTTATCCCAATAGTATGGGAATTTCATAATATAGAGAGATTCAAGAATTATAGAAACTCCATTCAACGAATTAAAGCCATTATTATTCATGAGATATTTAACCAACATATATGTATAGCAAGAAATTCTAGGAATTCAGCCCAAGCATTCTTCATTCACTAGAGGAAATTTAGCAAGCAAAATCATTACTCGAACAATTAGGGCTTAAATTCAAATTTTGTATGAACACTGATAATTTGATAAGAAATTTATGGGGATCATATCAACAATATACATGAACATCGTTCTAAGTGAAATCAACGAAAATGAACATGAATACTCTTCATATTCGAAAGCTCAGGGCTTAAAACTGATAGAAGAAATTAAGGAGGATTTTGGGGACACAAGGGAAGAACAATCCCCTTGCTAAAACCCCACATACCTGGTGAAGAAACCTGGAGAATTTTCTTGAGAATCAAAGAGAAATGTTCAGCCCTAGCCCTTGCTCTGAAATACTTTGAGAGAGAATTCTACGATGTTTCTCTAAGGATTAACTGGAGAATGAGGGGAGGAACTATCCAAACCCTCTAATCAGTGTGAAATTAGGTTAAAAATGACGTAGTTTAAAGCTTAGGTGAATAGGAAATTACTAAATAGTCCTTTAAAGTTCGTTGGGAGAAACTATCAGGTGCCCCTAATGGGTGACCTAACGAGTCGTGGTGTCTTGAAACGATTCGTGGTCATGCCTGTCAGGTATACTGCCTAGAATCTTCAGTGGGTGACCACGAGTGACCTAAAGAGTCGTGATCACTGGCCACGACTCGTGGTCACCAGTCGTCGACCACACTGTCTCACCCCTTGGGAAAATTAATATAAGGCTGGTCACGGGTCACTCAACGAATCGTTCCCACGAACGACGCCTCATGGTGACCACCCGTCAAGTACACTGCCATTTTCTCAAGTTTCTGGATTCTGGCCTGAAAACGGGTGACTTAACAGGTCATAGGACCTAACCACGACTCGTGAAGTTTCCCGTTGGGAACACTGACTTTTCTTAGGTATCCTCCTCATGGTTGACCTAACAAGTCATTGGGTCCCTTAACGACTCGTTGGGTGGGTCGTTCTACAATATTTCTGCAGTTTTCCAGATTTCCTGCTTTATGCCCCGGAATTGGATTTTGAGCTTTCGGGGTGTTACAATATCTCCCTCTTGTAAACATTCTTCCTCGAATGTTAGAAAACTCATAGAAACCAGAAAAATAACAATCAAAGCCTTCAAATACTACTCATTTAACTCCAAAACTGCCGGAATGACTATCTCCATTTCAAAATACATATTTGAACTGAGTTTACTTATCATACATACATTCAAAAACATAAAAGAGACTTGAACATCTGAACTGAGTCATGAAAACTAAATTGAGTTCTAGGGTCATAGCTAATATGTCAAGCTGCACTGGAGCTGGTAGGGGACAAGTGCGGCTATTTAGCCATCATATCTGCTTCGGCCTCCCATGTAGCTCCCTCAACCTGCTGATTTCTCCATAAGACTTTGACTAAAACTATTTCCTTGTTCCTCAGCTTACGCACCTGAAGGTCAAGGATCTGGACTTGTACTTCCTTATATAAGAGACAATCTTTTATCACTACATTGTCCAATGATACAACTAAGGTTGGATCTCTGATGCACTTCTTCAAAAGTGACACATGGAAAACTGGATGCACAACTGCTAGTTCTGAAGGTAACTCTAACTCATAGGCTACCTTGCCGATAAGCCTCAAAATTCTATCAGGTCTCACATACCTCGAACTGAGCTTCCCTTTCTTTCCAAACCTCATCACCCCTTTCATGGGTGAAATTTTCAGGTACAGCCAATCATCAAATGCAAACTCCAACTCTCTTCTCCGAACATCGGCATAAGATTTCTGGCGTCTCTTAGCTGTCTTCAACCTTTCTCAGATGAGCTAAACATTCTGCATTGCCTCATGAACCGAGTCTGGCCCTATCAAAGTAGCTTCACCTAATTCAAACCAACCTATAGGAGATCTACACCTCCTACCATACAATGCCTCAAAAGGGGCCATCTCGATGCTGGAATGATAGTTGTTGTACGCAAATTCGATAAGTGGCATATGGTCATCCCAATTACCCTTAAAATCGATCGCACACGCTCTTAGCATATCCTCTAGGTATGAATAGTCTGCTCAGCTTGCCCAACTATCTGTGGGTGAAAAGCTGTACTGAGCTTGACCTAAGTGTCAAGTCCCTTCTGAAGAGACTTCCAGAAATGGGAGGTGAACTAGGTATCCTGTCTGAAATAATAGCCAATGGCACCCCAGGAAATCTAACCAACTCCTGAATATAAAGTTTAGCATAATCCTCAGCAAAATATGTGGTTTTGACTGATAGGAAATGTGCTAACTTAGTGATCTGGTCTACTACCACCCAGATAGAGTCATGTTGCCGATGAGTCTGAGGTAGACCCGTAATAAAGTCCATGTTTATTTATTCCTATTTCCATGTGGGTATACTGATATCCTAAGTCATACCTCCCGGTCTCTGGTGTTCTACCTTTACTTGTTGGAAGTTTTGGCACTTAGCTACAAATTCAGCAATATCTCTTTTCATGTCGTTCCACCAATAGATATCCCATAAATAACAGTACATCTTAGTAGCACCAGGGTGAATGGAATACCTTGAGCTGTATGCCTCAGCCAAAATCTGCTGTCTTAACTCACCAACATCTGGCACGCACAACCCTAGTAACGGAGCACTCCATCTCCCCCTTGGGAGAAAGCCTCCACCTCTTTTCTGAGAACCGCTTCCTTGAGTTTAAGCAGAATTGGATCTTCATCTTGTCTGGACTTAACTTCAACTACCAAAGACAAACCTGACCCACTTTGTACTACTACTCCACCTTCGGTTGAGTCTACCAGTTGCACCCCTAATTGGGCAAGTCTGTGAACATCCTTTGCTAACTCCTTTTTTCCTTCTTCTACATGAGCCACAATGCCCATAGACATTCTACTTAGTGCATCAGCCTCCATGTTAGGCTTAACCGGGTGGTATAACACGCTCATGTCATAGTCTTTCAGAAGTTCTAACCACTTTCTCTAACGAAGATTTAGGTCCTTCTATCTGAACACATATTGTAGACTCTTATGATCTGTAAATGCATCTATGTGAGCTCCATATAAGTAGTGTCTCCATATTTTTAAACCGAATACCACTGCTGCTAATTCCAAGTCATGAGTTGGATAGTTCTTCTCATGGACTTTGAGTTTTCTGGAGGCATAGGCTATCACTTTGCCCTGCTGCATCAAAACGCAATCAAGTCCAACTCTGGAGGCGTCACAATATACAACCAACCTATTTGTTCCTTCTGGCAGGGTCAAAATTGGAGCGATAGTGAGTCGAGTCTTTAACTCCTGAAAACTCTTCTCACACTCATCCGACCACTGGAATTTTACCTTCTTATGGGTTAGCATGATCAGAGGAGATTCTATGGAGGAGAAACCTTCTACAAACCATCGGTAATAACTTGCTAAGCCTAGAAAACTCCTGATTTCAGTCGGAGAGGTAGGTCTGGGCCAATCCTTCACTACTGCTATCTTATGAGGATCCACTTGTATCCCTTCACCTGAGACCACATGACCCAAGAAGGTCACAGACTTCAACCAGAATTCACACTTACTGAACATGGCGAACAACTGGCGATCTTTGAGAGTCTTCAACGCTAACCTTAGGTGATTGGCATGCTCCTCCTCATTTCTGTAGTACACCAGAATGTCGTCGATAACAATGACGAACACATACAGGTACTTCTTTAAGACCCTATTCATCAAATCCATGAAGGTTGTTGGGGAGTTTGTTAACCCAAAGTACATCACCACAAACTCGTAGTGACCATACCGAGTTCTGAATGCTGTCTTTGGTATGTCACACTCTCTTACCCTTAACTGATGGTATCCTAACCTAAGATTGATCTTGGAAAAACAACTGGCTCCCTGAAGCTGGTCAAACAGGTCATCAATTCTAGGTAAGAGATATCTGTTCTTGACTGTGACTTTGTTCAGCTAACGGTAATCTATGCACATTCTGAGGGTACCGTCTTTCTTACGCACGAATAGCACTGGAGCATCCCAGGGAGAGGTTCTAGGTCTGATGAAACCCTTGTCAAGAAGATCTTTTAGCTGCTCTTTCAACTCCTTAAGCTCAGTCAGAGCCATTCTGTAAGGAGGGATGGAGATGGGCTGAGTATCTGGAAGGAGATCTATCCAAAAGTCTATTTCCCGCTCAGGGGGAACTCTAGGAAGATCTTTAGAAAACACATCTGGGAACTCGCTGACAACTGGAACTGACTGAATGGTTGGGGTTTCAGAGTTGGAATCTTTGACCCGAACTAGATGATGTAGACATCCCTTGGAAATGAGTTTCAGGGCCTTAAGGAAGGAAATAAACCTACCCTTAGGCGTTGAACTACTGCCCGACCATTCTAACACGGGCTCATCTAGAAACTGAAACTTGACAACCCTAGTCCGGCAGTAAACTGAGGCATAGCAGGAATGTAACCAATCCATGCCTAGAATAAGGTCGAAGTCGACCATCTCTAGATCTACAAGATCAGCTGGAATGATTTCATTCAAGAATGATACTGGGCAGTTTCTATACACCCGGTTAGCTCTAACTGACTTACCAACTGGGGGGAAACTAAGAAGGGTTCTGATAGGACCTCTGGACTGATGTCAAACTGAACTGCTACATAAGGAGTTACAAACGAAAGAGTATCTCCTAAATCTAGGAGGGCATACACTTCTAGATGAAAGAGACGTAACATACCAGCAACTACCTCAAGTGAACTTTCCTGATCCTGACGTGAAGAGAGAGTATAAAAACTATTCTGGTGTTGACCGCCATCTGTACCTGATGGGTTGGCCTGCTGAGCTGGTCGGCTTGCTAGAGCTAATGAGGTAGTGGATTGTGATCTCCCTCCCCCTGCTGATAGGCACTCCCTAAGCTTGTGTCCAAGTTGTCCACACCCAAACCAGCCCTCTAGTCCCTGAAGGAATTCCCCTGGGTGATTCCTACCACACTTGGGACAAGTTGGATACTTGTTTCCTGATCTGTGGGCCTGATACTGAGTGCCAGATGACCCACCCCTCCGATCCTGGCGAGACCGAAAGGCATGTGTGCTGGTTGAGCTAGGTGCTGGGGCCCTCTGTTGTTGCTGCTGCTGTTGTGGGCGGCTACTATCGCCGGATCTCTGGTGGCCGAAATGTAACTGGCCTGTTCTTTCCCACTTGTTCTTTCACTCCATATCCCTCAGTTTCTCGGCCTCAATCTATTGAGCATAAACAATGAGGCTGGACAAATCCATGTATTTTATCAGCATCGCGGTCCTGCACTCCTTGAGGACCAGATTAGACACTCCATTCATGAACTTCAGCATGTAAGCCCTTGGCTCGGCCACCATCTCTGGAGTATACTTTGATAATATAGTAAACTCCAGAGCATACTTCTCCACTATCCGGTTGCCCTGATGTAGGTTCATAAACTCGACCATCTTAGCCTCCCTCAGCTCCCGGGAAAGAACCTATCCAGAAAAGCTGTATTAAATTCCTCCCACTCAACCGATCCTGCTTCTGCCGACCGCCCCTCCTTCCACTGCTCGTACCAAACTTGGGCTACCCCTTTTAGCTGGTAGGAAGCCAGGTCAACACTATCGGATGAGCTGACACCCATGATCCTAGTAATCTTTCTGATCTCATCTATAAAGCCTTGTGGGTCCTCTCCCACCTTTGTTTCGTGGAAGTCTGGAGGATTCATCTGGGTGAAATCTTGCACCCCAGTCGCAGCTGCAAACCCACTTGTGGCTACTGGAACCACCTGCTGGTTCACTTGATTGGTGACTGTTTGATCTAGCAACTGAATGACCGCCCTGAATTCGGCGGTGGATAAGGATTCATCTTGAGGAACTACTGGAGCTGGTGGAGCGGGTCTGTTGGCGTTTCCGGCTCTTTGTCCATTTCCACGTCGAGGAGGAATTATTCACTGAAAGGTAAAGGACACGATTTAGAAAGACGTATCTGGAATTGGACTTTAATGCACGATAAAGGACATGAACAAAAGGGGAATTTTCCTAATAACATCTCATAGCCTCCTCTTCATAAGTGTGGCGCGCTTCACACCCTTAAAAGGACTCTACTCGATGCGACTTTCAGACTTGCCGAGTATACTCTAATCCTAGTGCTCTGATACCAAGTTTGTCATGCCTCGATCCTACACCCTAGATGTAACACGGTACTTGAAGCCACAGGTGACCCCAAGTCAATCCCCAGTCTATCACACACTAGCATTCTGAGTAAACATGCACAACAGAACTTATACATAACAGTTTTATAAGTTTAGGAAAATGTAAATACTGAAAGTAGAGAAGTAAATAATAAATCTGAAATACAATTCTAAAATAGAGAAGTAAATAATAAATCTGAAATACAATTCTAAAAGACAAGTCTGGGTCTGAAAGCCAACTATTTGGAGGAGTTGCTGGGACAGGTCCCCACCTAACTCTAAGTTTAAAGAAACCATGACTAAATGAAATAAATAAACAAGGCCCTCGAATAATGAGGACTCACACTCTGATCTACTGAAGCGGAACGCTCTGAAAATAGAGCAATTATTTGTACTGAACCTGAGAACCTGCAATTGTATCATGAAAAGATAGAACATGAAAAGCATACGTCAGTACTTTGAATGTACTGAGTAAGTGGGAGAGATATACTGAAAATAAAGTATGACTAAAATGACACGCCATGACTGAAAAGTAAACTGAACTAAACTACTGATATAATTTTGAAATGGTCAAGACGACCCTGTCTGATGGTTAAAGACATGCCCTAAGTCTGAAGCACTGAATCTGAGGTACTGTACTGAACTGAATTGCTTACTCCATTACTGGACTGGACTGACTAGCAGGAGAGTCTTTAACCGACATTTAACTACATGAGCTAAACGTGGAGTCCGATGTATACACCCCACAGGTAGGACTCAATATACCTTGCCAGGGTATAAAGGCATTAACTGAGTGATCACAAAAATATATCTGGGGCCAATCAGGCCAAGTAATACTAAAACCTACGTTGGCAACGTAGTTTTGGGAACCTGGGTGCGCTGGAACCCCAGCACGCTCAGTGCTAAGTTCTGCTCCCACTGGAAATCTAAACTAATCTACTAAGCTGATAGCTCAAAATTGGGGCCCAAGACTAGTCAGGGGCGAATCACTGCATGTACCCTGAGAGCCTTATCGAACCAGATTCTGAATCTGGGTTCTAAGACTGGTCAGCGCTACTTATCTAGAAGCATCGTGACCGTCTACAGAACAACTAATAATTGAACTGGGGTCATGGGGATGGTCAGAGCTATAATTAGATGTCATGACTACCTAATGGACCAAATAACTGAAATCTGAATCTGAGTCTGAAAACTGAGAGGCACCACTAACACCTCGAAAATAAACTGTAGTCAAACTGATCAGTTGACAATTTTCTTAATATCACTGAGGATTCTAGCATTCTGACTGAGACTAAACTGATATAATTCTGGAGAGATTCTAGTTCTGACTATTCTGGACTACTAGCATCTAATAGAGAATTCACCTTATCCCAACAGTATGGGAATTTCATAATATAGAGAAATTCAAGAATTATAGGAACTCCATTCAACAAACTAAAGTCATTTTGATTCATGAGATATTTACCCACATATATGTATAGCAAGAAATTCTAGGAATTCATCCCAAGCGTTCTTCATTCACTAGAGGAAATTTAACAAGCAAAATCATTACTCAAATAATTAGGGCTTAAATTCTCTTTTTGCATGAACACTGACAATTTGATAAGGAATTTATAGGGATCATATCAACAATATACATGAACATCGTTCTAAGTTAAATCAACGAAAATAAACATGAATACTCTTCATATTCAAAAGCTCAGGGCTTAAAACTGATAGAAGAAATTGAGGAGGATTTTGGGGACACAAGGGAAGAACAATCCCCTTGCTAAAACCCCACATACCTGGTGAAGAAATCTGGAGAATTTACTTGAGAATTGAAGAGAAAAGTTCAGCCCTAGCCCTTGCTATGAAATACTCTGAGAGATAATTCTACGATGTTTTTTCTGAGGATTAACGTGAGGATGAGGGGAGGAACTGTCCAAACCCTCTAATAAGCCTGAAATTAGGCTTCCAAACGATGTAGTTTAAAGTTTAGGTGAATAGAAAATTACTAAATATTCCTTAGAAGTTCACTGGGAAAAACTGTAAGGTGCCCCTAACGGGTGACCTAACGAGTCGTGGTGTCTGAAAATGACTCGTCGTCATGCCCGTCAGGTACACTGCCTGGAATCTTTAGTGGGTGACCATGAGTGACTTAACGAGTCATGATCATTGGCCACGACTCGTGGTCACCAATCATCGACCATACTATCTCACCCCTGGGAAAATTAATACAAGGTTGGTCACGGGTCACCTAACGAATCGTTCCCACGGAAGACGCCTCGTGGTGACCACTCGTCTAGTACACTGCCATCTTCTCAAGTTTCTAGATTCTAGCCTGACAACGGGTGACTCAACGGGTCATGGGACCTGACCACGACTCGTGAAGTTGCCCGTTGGGAACACTGACTTTTCTTAGGCATCCTTCTCACGGTTGACCTAATGAGTCGTTGGGTCCCTTAACGACTCATTTGGTGGGTCGTTCTGGAATATTTCTACAGTTTTTCAGATTTCCTTCTTTATGCCCCGGAATTGGATTTTGAGTTTTCGGGGTGTTACAATCTCACAACAAAATCACAAATCTCTGACTTGTTTGAAGTTTTTTGGGCCCTATATCTTCTGGTATAGACAGAAAGTTGGATGAAAAAATTACGCAGATATTTTTTTCCATCTTCAAGTCATCCCTCAATCCCAAAATCCATTTTGAGATCCTCAAGTTGTCACAAATCTGTAAATTACTTATATGATCAAAACATGAAGGTATTCCATAAAAAATAGTAAAATGAGAAGTCCATCATAACACCACGAACTGTATAACAAATAAATTGTAATGATTGAAAAATTAGTTCATAAATTTAAAACCTAATAAATTGAAAAGTAATGATCGACCTTTAGGAGTTGAAGTTCCATATAAGAAATAGACAGAAATTTGCAAAGACTCAAACATACCTTTGACATTTGCTCCATAAGAAACTCTAGTCATGTATGAAAAATCTCCTGACTTTTATTATGAACTGACATATATGATTTAAAGTTTTTTTGATTATTTGTTTGTTGGGGATATTAAAATATGGATCAAGAATGATAGATGAAAAGGCATGAAGTTGATGGTAATCATTTTAAATGTCCGATTGAAAATAGAGAATATATGTATTTTCATAGAAAAAGAAAAGACCTTCTGAGAAAAAAAATTACAGGGGAAAAATCTGATAATCTTTGGGAAAGTGCAGAAGATGAAAAAGTTGTATAGTGTAACGAATAGGAGTTAATGCAAGCGACTTTTGGTTTTTCAAGCAAGCACCTTATAAGAAAAAATAGAATTAACACTCCAAAAATTTGAGAAAATGCCAAAAAAATAGGAAAAAAGATAAATAGCTTTTCTAATTAATGAAGCATGCCACATCACTGAGTTGAGGTCTCTCCTTTATATAAATATATAGACTAGTTCTGCACAAGTGCGTTGCACGTGAGTGCTAAGCAAGCAGGATGTATGTTACTAATCATCTTAAAAACGCATTGTAATGAGTATCATGAATTATTTTCAAAACACTATATGTTTAAATATATAAACAATTAATCTATTTGTATTACATTTTTGTTGATATGTAATATTTATGACTATTTTATTTAATGGTTAAAAAAAAGTAACTGCGCAAAAGTGTAAAATCATTACCAATTTGGTGATGATATTGATCCAAATAACCTGTAAAAAACTTAAGTTATTTCAAATAAATAATGAATAATTTAGTCGTCTAAGCCTATTTTGGTATCAAATTTAAAAAATAGCTTTGGGGCCTATTTCAGTTTCCGATTATACTTATTAAGATGAATGTGCTGTGTGTTAAATAATTACATGCAATGAAGAGCCATATTATTATTTATTATAGACAATAATATGGCGTGTGCTAAATAATTGTGTGCAATAAAAAGATATATTATTATTTACTACACATAACTCGTTAAACTTTTCATCTTTTGAGAGTAATAAAGAGAATGAGAGTTACTTTAATTTTTCTAATTTGAAAATTAAGAAATAACATAAATTTTAAAGTATATTGAATTAATATCATAAATCCAGCACCCACAAAAAAAATTGAAAGTTGTATAGAAATGCTCAAAAAAAAATAGAAAGCAGCACAGGAGACTCGTGGCATGAAAGTCCATAAATGAGAAATGCAAAGATCCTACAAGAGTGTTTATCCTAGAAAAAAAATGTTCTTTCTGCAAATCGAGGAAGAACAATAACAGTGGTTGCAGGAAGAAGAGGATGTGTGGAAACGTGAAGAAATGGAAAGCGAAAGAGAGAACAGGCTGATCGGAAGGCCAAGTTAGAGGCGACTGCGAAAAAGTAGCGGCTACAAGAGCTAGAACTTGAAAGAAGAAAAGAAAATTATATACAATTTTTAATTACAAGAGAATGTTGGAAGAATAATTCAAAGTTTTAGAAACTCAAATTTTTTTAGGATTTAATTTCTGATAATTTATTTAATTCATGTCTAGTTAGACTTTATTTGTCAAAGTCATATACACTACTAGAAATAAAGATTTTTTTCACTACAAATCTATGAAAAATTTGTGTTTTAAAATATGATTTTTTTCACTCATTTCCCATTGGACGAATTCACTAGAAATTACATGGTGGAAAATAGATTCTGACTGAAGTAGCAGAAAACTTCATGATTTTTTCCATGTGAAGACACTATTATTTTTTTATTTTCCCACTGACATCAGTGGGAAAAGCCACTTAATATTTTTTGATGAAAAATTTCAATGAGTTTTAGTAGTGATAGGAATAGATTTTCTAGTCCTAGTCTAATTTAGTCTTCTAGTATTATAAATAGGAATGCTCTGTCACATATTTTCGTGTAGTGAGAA
>JACEIK010000490.1:196912-218691 GCA_018107945.1 Datura stramonium | reverse complement strand
TTGGGATAAGTTGAGTTCTCTATTAGCTGCTAGTAGTTCAGACCAGTTAGAACGTAGAGTCTCTTCAGAATCTTTCAGAAAAATGTCAACTGATCAGTTTTACTTCAGCCTTATCTCGAGGTGTCAGTGGTGCCTCTCAGTTATCAAAATTAGACTAGATTTATAGTTTTTGGTCCATTAGGTGGTCATCACATTCTAGTATATAGTTTTGACCAGCCCCAGGACCCCAGTTCAGTTATAGGTTGTTCTTAGACGGTTACGACGCTTCTAGATTAGCAGCTCTGACCAGTCTAGAATCCAGTTTCAGAATCTGGTCCAATAAGACTCTTAGGGTACATACAGTTATACGTCCCTAACTATTCTTGGACCCCAGTTTTGATCTATCAACTTAGTAGTTCAGTTTTGGTTTTCCAGTGGGAGTAGAACTTAGCACCGAGCGGGTTGGCATTCCAGTGCACCTAGGTTCCCAGAACTACGTTGCTAGTGTAGGTTACAATATTACTTGGCCTGATTGGCCCCAAACTTTTGTAATCACCTAGTTCATGCCTTTATACCTTGGCAAGGTATATTGAGTCTTACCGGTGGGGTGTATACATCAAACTCCACGTCTAACTCACGTGGTTATATGTCGTTTACAGACTCTCCCACTAGTCAGTCCAGTCCAGTTTCAGAATAAGCAGCTCAGTTTAGTTCTAGTCCTCAGTTTAGTACAATATCTTAGACTTAGTGTTTCAGACTTAGGGCATGTCCTTGACCATAAGACAAGGTCATATTGACCATTTTAGATTGTATCAGTAGCTTAGTTCAGCTTACCTATTGGTCATTGCGTGTCATTTTAGCTCAGACTTTATGTTCAGTTATGTTTCTCCCACTTACTCAGTACATTCAATGTACTGACGCATACTTTTATGCTGTATCATTTCATGAAATAGCTACAAGTTCCCAGACTTAGCACTATTAGTTGCCGCAGTCCAGATTCTCCCTCGTAGCAGTTGAAGTGTGAGTCCTCATCACCCGAGGACACTATTTTCTTTATTTCGGTGATGTATTAGTTTCAGTTAGACTTTGAGTTAGCTGGGAGTTTGTCCCAGCAACTCCTCTATTAGATGGCTTTCAGATAGACCTGATTTTAGATTTATCTTGACAAGGGTTTTATCAGACCCAGCATCTCTCCCTGGGGTGCTCCAGTGCTATTTGTGCATAAGAAAGACAGTACCCTCAGAATGTGCTTAGATTACCGTCAACTGAACAAACTCACAGACAAGAATAGATATCCCTTATCTAGAATTGATGACCTGTTCGACCAACTTCAGGGAGCCAGTTGTTTCTCCAAGATCGATCTCAGGTCAGGATACCATCAGTTCAGGGTCAGAGAGTGTGACATCTGAAAACAACATTCAGAACTCGGTATGGTCACTACGAGTTTGTGGTAATGTCCTTTGGACTCACAAATGCCCCAACAGCCTTCATGGAATTGATGAATAGGATTTTCAAGTAGTATCTGGATATGTTAATCATCGTATTTATCGATAACATTTTGGTGTACTCCAGAAATGAAGAAGAACATGCCAATCACCTAAGGTTAGCATTACAGACTCTTAGAGATCGCCAGTTATTCGCCAAGTTCAGTAAGTGTGAATTCTGGCTGAAGTCTGGGACTTTCTTGGGTCATATGGTCTCAGGTGAAGGGATACAAGTAGATCCTCATAAGATAGCAGCAGTGAAGGATTTTCCCAGACCTACCTCTCCTACTAAAATCAAGAGTTTTCTGGTCTTAGAGGGTTATTACTGACGGTTTGTGAAAGGTTTCTCCTCCATAGCATCTCCTCTGACCAAGTTAACTAAGAAGAAGGTGAAATTCCAGTGGTAACACAAGTGTGAGAAGAGTTTCTAGGAGTTGAAGATTCGACTCACTACCGCTCCAGTGTTAACCTTACCGAAAGGATCAGATGGGTTGGTTGTTTATTGTGAAGCTTCCATAGTTGGAGCCAGTTACTTTCTGATGCAGCGGGGCAAACTGATAGCCTACGCCTCCAGACAGCTCAAAGTTCATGAGAAGAATTATCCAACTCATGACTTGGAGTTGGCAGCGGTTGCGCTAAAAATATGGAGACACTACTTGTACAGGGCCCATGTGGATGTGTTCACAGACCACAAGAGCCTAAAGGATGTGTTCAGCCAGAAGGAATTAAATCTGCATCAGAGACAGTGGTTGGAACTGCTAAAGGATTATGACATGAGTGTGTTGTATCACCTGGGCAAGGCCAATGTAGTGGCTGACGCACTAAGCAGGCGGTCCATGGGAAGTGTAGCTCACATTGAGGAAGGCAAGAGGGAGCTAGTGAAAGAAGTTCATAGGCTAGTCGGTTAGGGGTGCAGTTGGTGGATTTAACTGAAGATGGAGTGGTAATGCAAAGCAGGTTGGATTCATCCTTGGTAGTAGAAGTAAGTCCAGACAAGATAAAGATCTAGTTCTACTTAAACTTGAAGAAGCAATCCTCAGAAAGGAGGTTGAGGCTTTCAACCAAGGGGGAGATGGGGTGCTTCTTACCAGAGCAGATTGTGCGTACCGGATGTTGGTGATTTGAGATAGCAAATACTGGCTGAGGCACACAGCTCNTCTTATCAGTATTCTTAGAGGCTTGCAGATTGTATATTCCCTATGGTTAGTTGTACCGGTCGTGTGAGGTCGTGTCTATGTTTTAGTTTGTTTATGATGGTCGTGTGGGGCTTATTCAGTTAATAATTGGTGACCTTTTTGGTCACAGAGTAGTTTAGCATTTGATTCAGCGTTTCAGTGAAACTAGTCAGCATGGTGTCCTTGTCGGCCTGCGTAGGTTCCTTTATACTACTGTTATTCTGGTTAGCTGTTGTTGTCTTACAGATGGATATAGGCCTAGTCGGCCGGAGGCTATATTTACAATCGTTATATAGCCCGTTGGTTCCATGAACCCAGAGTTAGAGCCAGACTGGTACCAAAAGTGCTTAGGCTCAGTAGTCCAGCAGTTCAGGTCTTAGTAGGGCACCAGGTGCCAGTCATGCCTCCCAAGGCGGGGCGTGACACACCCGATTGGCTCTAACTGACTCACCAACTGGGTGGAGACTGAGAATGCTTCTGAGAGGACATCTATACTAATTTCAAACTGAACGGCTACATAGGGAGTCACAAATGATAGTGTGGCTCCTAGATCTAATAGGGCATACACATCTATATGGAAGAGACGTAACATACTCGTGACCACGTCAGGTGAGCTCTCCTGATCCTGATGAGAGAACAAAGAATAAAAGCGGTTTTGGCGCTGACCACCATCCGTACCTGAAGTGTTGGCCTGCTGAGCTGGTCGGCTTGCTAGAGCTGCTGAAGTGGTAGACTGTGATTTCCCCCATCCTACTGACGAACATTCCCTTAGCCAGTGACCTAGCTGTCTACACCCAAAGCAACCCTCTTTGCCCTGGAGGCATTCACCTGGATGATTCTTGCCACACTTAGGGCAAGATAGATAACGGTTTACTAGCACTGTAACTCTTGGGCTGTGAGCCAGATGCTCCACCCTTTCGATCCTTGTGGGACCGGAAAGTAGGGGCGCTGGCTGAGGTGGGTGTTGGAGTCCTCTGTTGCGGCTGCGATGGGTAGTTACTACTGCCGAACCTCTGGTGGCCATAATCTGATTGACCCGTTCTAGCCCGCTTTCTCTCCCGCTCCATATCTTTTAGCTTTTCTGCCTCAATCTGTTGGGCATGAACGATGAGGCTAGATAGGTCAATATCCTTTATAAGCATCGGGTCCTGCACTCCTAAAGTGCCTGGTTTGATACTCCATTGATGAAATTAAGCATGCGAGCCCTTTGCTCGGCTACCATCTCTATAGCATACCTTGATAACCGCGTGAACTCCAATGCATACTCCTCCACAGTCCTGTTTCCCTATTTCAACTTCATGAACTTTGTGACCTTAGCCTCTCTCAACTCTCGGGGGAAAAATCTGTCTAAGAATGTTGTGGTGAACTCTTCCACTCCACCGGTTCTTCTCCTGCTTGTCTCCCTTCCTTCCACTGATTGTACCAGATCTGTGCCACCTTTCAGCTAGTAAGCAGACAGATCAGCACTCTCCACGGAACTAACATCCATAATCCGGGTGATCTTCCGCACCTCATCTACAAACTCCGGTGGGTCATCTCCCACCTTGGATCCATGAAAGGATGGAGGATTCATTCGAGTGAATTCCCAAACTCTAGCAGCTGCGGCGGATCTATTTGTATTTACTAGAACCACCTGCTGGTTCACTTGGTTTGTTACTGTCTGAGCCAGCAGCTGGATTGCTGCTCCGAATTCTGCTTAGGACACTTGGTCGTCTTGAAGGTCTATTGGAGCTGGTGGAGAAAATCGGTTAGCGTTGTCGGCCCTTCTTTCATTTCCTCCTCTTAGGGGCATAGTTTCACTGAAACGAAATACACCATGAGTTAGGAGAATGTTTCTGGATTTGAACTTCAACGCACGATAAGGAGTATGAACAAAAGGGAGTTTTCCTAATAAAGTCTCGTAGCCTCCCCGTCATAAGTGTGGCGCGCTTCACAGCCATGAAAAGGACTCAACTTGACGCGGCTTTCAGATATCCTATGATACTCTAAACCTAGTATTCTGATACCAAGTTTGTCATGACCCGATTCTATACCTTGGATGATACACGGTACTTGGAGTCATAAGTAACCCCAAGCCAACCCATGGTCAATCATAACACTGATAAACTGAGTAAACATAAGCAGAAGCTTTAAATAAATAAAATCATTTAGAAAACTGATTTGATAAAAGTCCATACATCTACCAATGATGAGTTGTTGGGACAAGCCCCCAACTAACTCTAAAGTCTAACTGAAAGAAAATAACTGAAAATAAATATCATCCTCGAAAGATGAGGACTCAGCAAAAGATGTTGTTGGTATCGTCTGAAGGAATCTACTGATGATGCTGGGGTTGAGAACCTGCGCCTATATCATGATACGATACAACATAGAAGGTATGCATCAGTACTTTGAATGTACTGAGTAAGCGAGAGATATAATAAACATGAAAGAGAAAGTAGCTCAACTGAGATGACATGAAATGCCAACTAAAATACTGAAAATTGAACAATTGAAACATAACTGATATGGTTAATAATTACCCTGGCTGATGGTCATAGACATATACTGAATCTGAGATACTGATCTGAGCTAAACTGAAACTGTACTGAATAGTGGGAGAGTCTATAACTGGCATATAATCACGTGAGCTAGATATGGAGTTCGATGTATACGCCCTATCGATAGGACTCAATATACTTTGCCAGGGTATAAAGGCATGAACTGGATGATCACAAATTTGTGTCCATAGGACTAATTAAATAACCTATGGTGGCAACGTAATTCTGGGAACCTGGGTGCGCTGGAATCCCGGTTTGCTCGGTGCTAAGTCCTACTCCCACTGGATAGTCCTAATCTGACTATTAAGCTAATAGCTCGAAACTGGGGTCCAAGACTAAATCGGAGATATTTATCTGGAAGTACTGTGAGAGTCTTATCGGACCGGATTCTGTAACTGGTGTTTTATGACAGGCCAGAGATGCTTATCTAGAAGCGTCGTGGCCGTCTAAAGATTAAACTAAAGCTGAAGATGGTGGTTCTAAGACTGGTCAGAGCTGCTTATCTAGAAGCATCGTAACCGTTAAAAGAAAAAACTGATATTTGATAACTGATAATTGATTGTGATAACTAGTATCTGGGAGGAATTACTGACACCTCAAGAAAAGACTATAGTCAAACTGATCAGTTGACATTTTTGGAAATACTGAAAAAGCTAATATTCTGACTAAAACTGGACTAGCATGCAACTGACTGAGATTTCAACGGATATTGAAATTATGAAAATTCTAACCCTGATAGAATCAAGCAACAATAATAACTATTCAATCATGCAAGACTCTAATTTACTGTATTAAAGAGATAAGGCTAAGACATCTTTACAGGAACAAGTATCAATATTCTCACTAGATAGTGGAAATATAGCAACAATTAACATGAACAATATTCCACATGTTGTAGACGGAATCTGACTGATAATTTACTTACATTCGAATTCTCAAGGCTTAGAACTGATAAGAAAATTTAGAAAGATTTTAGGGCACAAGGGAAGGACAATTCCTTTGATAAATTCCCAGATACCTGGTGATGAAAACCCTAGAGAAAACCCCTGAGAAGATCTGAGAAGAAAAGTTGAACCCTTGCTTCTACTCTGTGCTTTCTGACTAAGTTCTACTTTCTGACTTTTAAGGGAATGAGAGGAATGAAGTATCAACGTTGATTACCCCTCTAAATACCCTGAATATAACTCAAAACAACGTAGTTTAGGGATTGAAAAGGTGAGAAGTTACTAAAATAACCCAGGGAAAAAATATGGAAAACTACCTGATAGGGACCAACGGGTCACACAACGAGTCGTTGGTTGACACCAAAACTCGTTAGGACCAGTCGTCTGTCCTGGGCTTAAACGTAGGGCTTACTGAAACTAGCAATGGGTGGGGACCATGACTCATTGGAAGAACCAATGAGTTGTTGGTACCTCCGTGGCCACTGGCAGGAAGTCGAGCAAAACACTGCACTCCCTCTCTAACGGGTGACACCATGACTCGTTGGTTGAGACAACAAGTCATTGTCACTCTCATCCTAGCTATTGGAAATCCTGAAGGATTTTAGGGGCTTGACACCAAGGGTGGACACAACGACTCATCGTGTGATGCAATGGGTCATTGTAGCCACTCGTCGTCACTGAAGGAGTTGGTTGAAAATACTGGGAGCCCCAAATAATGAGTCACACCACGAGTTGATATATAAAACGACAACTCGTCAAATTGACTCGTGGGTTCTTGGAAAGGGATCAACTGGGTTCTGAGCTGGGAACACAATGAGTTACAGGACAACTCATTGCTCCTCATAACGGGTCATTCCTTGTCTCATTGATTCCTGGAGGACAACTGGCAGGGCTGACCACGAACTAGACAATCGGTTGTTACTGCTAACAACGACTCGTTGTCTCAGTTGTTCTGAGAATTATTTTTTTTTAATTTTCCTCTAGTTTTTCTTGCAAGGTCTGAGTTTGATCTAGGAAAGTTTTGGGGTGTTACAATTTCCTACCCCCGATGGACTAAATGCTGGACTATTTCTCTTTTTGCTCATTTGTTGGATTTTTCTCTTTTTTCTCTATGTTTGGGGTACAGGTGTCCATTAGGAAATTCAAATAACAATGGCTGTGTTTTGGCCACATGTTTATATAAACCGCAGTTCTCATATACAAATATACTCGATTCACCACCTTTGATATAACCAAAAAAATTTCAAACAGGGAGGGGATTAGATTTTGTCTAGCAGTCGTCCGCTGCAGCGGTCACTTTTCCACTACAACGGACCCGCTATGGCGGTTCACTTCTCGTTGTAGCATGTTTGTTCTGGCAAGACACACCTTGCAGCAGCAAAACTCATTGAGCAGAACATAAACAGGGATATTCGTCCCTCCGGTCCACATTGATATACCTTTTCCACCCTTATAATACTTCAGTATCACTAACATTTCACACTTCATCATCAACTCACACGTCAACATGGCTACATCGCCAAATACCAATTGAGCCCGTTGATATACTAATTGGAATCATCCAGATACCAATTGGACTCAACCAGGTAATCGACATGCTCGAACGACACAAAGGAAAAGAACAAGCGAAACTACCTAGATGCCTTATAGCTTCCCAAAGATTAGTTTTGGATGTCTACACACCAATTCGCAGGAGTCTACTCGATATTGCTCTTGTACTTGTGAGATCGGTAACCTATACGCTCTGATACCAACTTGTCACGACCTAATTGGGTGGGTCGTGCGGGCACCTACATCGACTCTTACTCGATAGGAGAACCCTCCTTCTAATCAAATGAAATAAATAATTATGGATCTCATAAACTTACACCAACCAACATTATTCTTGAAATACTATTAAAATAAAAAGAAAATGCTCCCCAATACCTTGACTCTCTCAATAATCTAGTTTAGACAGGTACAAGAGCTCTAAATAGAATACCGCAAAATAAAAAGACACAGCTCCGCCTGCGGAAAAGTGCAGAAGCTGATGCTGAATATGTCACGTCCATCATGAAACTTCAAACTTGCCACAACCTACACCCAAAAAAGTGTAGCAAGAGTAGTATCAGTACACCACACATATTGGTAGGCATCATCAGTCGACTACAATTAGTTTATGCAACAACATAAAATTAATATGCAATCAATAATCTAGTTTAAACAACCATTCAACAATTTACCAAGACAATTTCTTTACTCTTTATTCACAGCAATTATTTAACCATGCAACCGTATTTCTCTATCCAGCTTAGCCGCAAGGGCTGGCCTGCATACTGTTTTGGCCTTGCTACAGAGGTAACTTGACCACTGTCGCGGTCTCTCCACAGCAGGAGTTCCCTCGTTGCAGTGGTACTGCTCCAGGTAGTAACTCGACTTTGCTCTCATGCATTACACAAGGTCTAACATCACATAAAACTATCACAATCCACACTCAATAAAATATACACTTCACCATTTTTCATCTTATTGTAACCATTCAATTTATTCCCTTTTTTATGAAACATTCTCACAATCAGGAGTAACCCAGCAACAATACATAAATCACATTTACCCAATGATTGTACATGCAAATATTAACTCATAGACAATTAATTTCATCAAACACCAAGACTTACAAAATAAGTAAGACACAATTATGCGGCGTATCACATGCACACTGAACACACGGTAAATAATCCTGTCAATTTCATCTTATCAAATGTTTATACCCATATTGACAATAGCTATTACTGAACTCTGTCACACATCCATATGTATATCGAACATACCTGTATTGATCTCTGTCTCACAACCGTATGTATATTATGATATACCTATACTACTCTCTACCACAATCATATCATCGGTAATGTGCTGGGCACATGCCTCCGTCACATTATTGTACACACATGCCAGAGGGTCTTATTTCTGCCCTTCCAATCATGACCTGTAGGGGACTCTAGAAATCTCATTGAAGAAAAGATGAAAAACCAAAATGACCAACAATTACATTCCACNCACATGCCAGAGGGTCTTATTTCTGCCCTTCCAATCATGACCTGTAGGGGACTCTAGAAATCTATGTATTGTTCACCCAACCGTATGAATCATACTTTTCTGTGTACTTATATCCATACACCCAATCATATGAACATCTAGTCATACTTTTCTGTGTACCCATTCATACTGCTCGCCCGGATGCTCACCTCGGGCATGAGCCACTCATATCCAAGTACTCATACACATACAACTCTGCTCATTCGGATGCTTACCTTAGACACGATCCTTTCATCTCAGGGTAAGATATACCAGCAATCTCATTCACGTTCACCACAGGATAAGAATCTATTATCCCTCACTCATCAACATAAGCAACATTATATCAACCAGTCAACTCATATGACAACTCAACAAACCTATTTATCAACCATAGATCCTCATCATAGCGCTTCATACATTATACTTCATCAACTCATGCGACCATTTAGAAATAAGTAATAAATCAACAACAACATTATTTTCATGCAAATCCACTCAGTCAACTCAGGTGACCACTCAAAAGGTATATAAATCAATTATCATCAGCACAGTTCATCAAGTATTTCATTTGCTCAACACATATGACACCACATAAGCATACATTGTTTATCTCAATTTCCCTTAACTCTCACCATGACAATTATCGCATTGAGCTTCTCAAACCTTATCTACAATCATATAAGATATCAACATTATTCTTCATGATCAAGGCACAAAGACCCATTAGTTATACCCACAACTCACCTCATTTACCAGTTATCTAATTTAAGAAAAGATTCTTCCTATACCGTTACTTATTAATGTATTAGTTATCAATTACTAAACACGTAGTCCCGCTTCAATTAAAATTCACAACCAAGCTATCGCAAAGATATCATTCATAATTCTCCAGGATAAATTTGCAAGTCCTCTTATTACCTAGGGACCCATCATTCATTCAGGTTCTTTCAACCTTATTTAACACCTTAATTATGTGACTCTCCATCTTATAGTAGTCTATTTGAGTCAACCTTCTCCCTATTAGTATTTCTAATTTTTTTCAAGCCAATTCATCGACACATAAGACTAATTAGATAAAATCGTGTCTGAATCACTCAACCTAATTAACTATGAATTCTTACAATTGCTTGTTCTTTCCTTACCTCAGACTCATTCTAAGCTAGTTAATTTACATCACCGATTCACCTTCTCATTCATGGAATATAAAAGAGCACCAACAAGTTAACATAACCCCATTGGGTTTATTCACCTTGCTTCTTTCTTGTTTTTATCCTTTTATACAACACATGCACAAATATATATTTATAATTTATACTATCAAATACACCATCAAAATTTACCATCAAGAATAATTACAATCAAATGTCATCAACACCTGCTATCAAGAATATCACCTCAAGACTCCACTACCAAGATCATAACACCAAGGACATATTATCAAGAATATCCAATTAAGAGTACTTGTCAAGAATATCACATTAAGAGTGCACCCCCCATTATTAATTTAAATTTCACTTATCCACGTGTTCTCGTAGTTAGGATTAATCATCTACTTTTATAGTTACGTCACTACAAGTATTTTATCAAGTCATTATATTGTATAATATCTTTACCCTCATCGATTGTACATCAATAGTACACATGTATACGATTCACTAATTATAGTCGAACACAAAGGTAAGCCATAACCTACCTAGATCGCAGAACTGGAACATGGAGCTACTCCGCGGGAGCTTTGCCTTTCCTCAATGCCTCAGAACATTCAAATTCTAGAAATAAGACATTAAGGAATCAATCAATAGGCTACTTCTTCGATTCAAGGGTTTAGAAACTCAGTCTACTCCACTCTACTCGTTGCTTATGGCCTAATTCGATAATCAAGGCAAAGTTATCATAACTAACCCAAATCTACGACGATTATTCAATCCTAATTCATGAAGTTTTTACTCCTCCAACCCTCTTAAAACAGTTTTTAAGTTTAGGGGTTTCAAATTCACCAAATTCTAGCTCTCAAATTATCACCAAAATAATGCTCTATAGTCACATTCACCCTAGTAAGTGTTAATTTACCACTTTTAGGCCTAGAAATCAACACCCAATCATTCCCATAACCCTACCCCTAGTTTTCGCAAACCTGGAGTTCTTAGCTAGGAATTCATCACTAGAGAATATCTTAATTCTAGGTGTTAGATAATCACAAGATTGAAGGATTAGCATGGAAATCTTACCTTGGAATAAGAAATTTCTCTAGCCCTTGAAAATTTCCACCAAAGATCTCAAACTTCGTGCCTTGGGATAATGCGGTGAAAAACCCCCAAAAATTCTAATTTAAACTAACTTTCTGCCTCGCGATGTCCGCTGCAACGGTACATTTCCACTACAGTGATCCCTCTATGGTGAAGGCTCATTCGCTATGGCGGTCTTGCTACTTGTAAAATTTTGAATCATTGCGCTAATGTCATCGAGGATCTTTAATGATCGGACGAATCGTTACAGCAATACAAAAACAAAAGAGATAAAAGGAAGAAACACTAGTTAGGAAAAGGGAAGAGGGTCAGTTTTTCTCCATTAAGGACAGAAGTTTGTCAATTCTGTTATTATGAATAGTTTTCTCATGAATCATTCTGTCTTTAAAGGAAGAGATCTGAATTTGAGCTGCAGACAGATCATCCTTAATTTTGGCATTTTCCTTCTCCAGTTTGACCACTTTGGCATTAGCATTGTGCAGGTCAAGAAGCTTCTGAATCACAGTACCTTTCCCTTTGGGACCTGGTATAGATTGCATCAGCTCACATTCCTCCAGAGTCTTCTTGTCAAACATATCCATCTTTGACCCAACTTTCCCAGCTGACAAGGGAATATGATGTGCTTCAAAGACCTTGGTTAGGAAATATCCATATACCAACCCATGAGAACCCCTAGCTAGATTAATCACTTTTTCCATATGACGAAGCATAATCTAGGAAAGTTAACCTTCTGCTAATTGTCAATGGCTCCCATTAGCCCCAAATCATGATGAGGCACTTTATAGAGGTGCTCAATGCATAGCAGGAGACACTTGTTGACCAATTGAAAAGGGAGCTTGTGCTCAGGGCCCGTTTCACCTTTAAGCACATGCCTAGGTCCAGTAGTTACCCACTCTTGAGTGAACCTGGTAGTGAGAGTCCCATCCTTAGGCCTGGAAACCTCATACTCAGCATACCCTTCATAAGGAACCTGCAAAATGTCACTCAAAACCCTCTTATTCAGAGTAAAACTAATGCCATTGGTAGTTGACTTCATCTCCCCATCCTTCTTTATTTCAAGATTTATATAGAAATAGACCACTTCATGCTTATGAACTTTTGGAAGAAAGCAGAGAAACAGATGTTTCTAACCTTAGAACCTCAAATTTTCGGTCAATCTGGCCATCCTAGGCTCTAAGGCCACAAAGCAATCAATAACTCTACTTTTCAAGACTTTTTGAGACCCAAAATAATTCTCGTCCCCCAATACATTAAATATAGCCACATTCTTTCTTTGGGGAGCATCAGGGAGAATAGAGCCGCAGTGAGAAGTCCCAGCTTTTTCTTTTTTAGAATTGGTCCATCAGACTCTAGACCAGTTTCATCACTACTACTATCAACATTCACAACTGCTAGGGTTTATTCAGCCTCAGCACACTTTGTCAATGAATGGGTCCTTTTACTAGAAGCGGTTAGCCTCTCTACCTCTTTTAGGAATGCGCCCCTGGTTCTTCGTCACAGGGGAGGAAAGGGTTTGATACTAATGTGCTTTCTTGCTGAAGAGATCCGCCTGGTTTAGAGACTATCCCATTTAGCACCCAATGGAACATCGTCATCATAATCATCTGCCCCATCTGTCACTAGTACCTCTAAGGTGCCTACTTTACCCTTATCCTTTGCAGGATCAGGACAAGAATCTCAGCATCACCTAACCCACAGTCTCGGGTAACATTAGGGTCACTTGATGTCAAAGTTTCAATACTTGGAGGAATGGGGGTAGATAAAAGAATTTCAAAGCTAAGGGGAGTGAAAGGAGATGTACCGAGTGCAGACGTCAGTTCCCCCTGAGTGGATAGAGGAGTAGAGTCTATCAAAGTAACATGGGTTCAGATGGTGTAGTGGAAGAGGAATCCATTTTTGAGTTCAAGAGAAAATAGAGAAAGCTGAACAAGAGGAATCTTGAAACCCTAAAGAAAATACAATTTGGTAGTGAGGCAGATAGGAAATAGAATGAGAAGGATTGGAAATATAAAAAGCTGCTGGGAAGTGGGAAAGTTTGCGGGAGTAATGGGGATGGGAAGTGGTAATGATAGACCTAGTTTAAGAGTGACAGTTACCAAGAATCAAGTAACTGACACTAGGCAGGAAGGGGAGAAGTGGGACACGTTTTGCCTCCCTTTTTACCTTTTTTAGAATGGACAAAAAATGTTTAGTTCCACATCAAGACATGAAAATTTGTACTAGGTTCATTTATGCAGTGGTTGTTATGCTGACTATAAATCAACACATATAAGAAAGGAGAGGGAGCATACCACTTGGCTCATGGAGGGACTAGGTTCCTCTTGTATTTCTTTTCTTAAGTCCTGTCTAATCTGCATCAGTTTAGAAGAAAGGGGTCACATCATCAACACCAACACTTCCATTATAGATGTCCTAAGGTGTGATCCTACTAAAAGGAACAAAACTAGATTAGCAATTTACATACAAAGTTACCTAATACAAATAATAATAAACTAGTTTCTAGTCAAAAATGAGAAGGAGAGAGATGCACAAATTTAGTTGAGCTTAATGAGCCCAAGATCCATATGAATTTTATCATACGGCTCCCGTCCCAAGGCCTTGGTAAAGATGTCAGCCACCTGGTCCTCAGTTTCACAAAACTCCATCAAAATATTTTCCTTTTCTACATTGTCTTTTAGAAAGTGGTGGCACACATCAATATGTTTGGTCCTTTTATGGTGAACCGGATTCTTTTCCATGTTGGTAGCACTAATATTGTCACACAAGATGGGAATCCTCTCCATCTTGATCCCATAATCTTCCAACTGCTGCTTGATCCATAATATTTGATCACAACATGAGGCACCTGCAACATACTCAGCTTCTACTATAGATAAAGCCACTGAATTTTGCTTTTTGGTTGCCCAAGAGATCAAACATGGTCCAAATTAGTGTACCATCCCAGGTGTGCTCTTCTTATCTACCCAGAATTCAGCATAGTTTGCATCTGCATACACAACAAGCTTGAAGGAGTCACTGAGAGGATACCAGAGAACTAGGTCCATTAAACCTTTGAGATACCTCAAAATGCGTTTTATGGCCTTCTAGTGAGATTCCTTTGGATTTGACTAGAACCTTGCACATAACCCCACACTGAACACTATGTTTGGTTTTCTAGCAGTAAAATACAGTAGAGATCCAATCATCCCCTATACTTTGTCTTTTCAACCTTTAAACTAGGTTCATTAGTATCCAACCTGGTAGTGGTTGTAATAGGAGTGTCGTTTGTTTTGGAATTCTCCATATCATATTTGGTCAGTAGTTCCTTGATATATTTTTGCTGGTGAATTGACGTCCCTTCCTTTTATTTATTGATTTGTAACCCTAGAAAATAATTCAACTCTCCCATCATGCTCATCTCAAACTCATTATGCATGAGCTTAGCAAAATCACTGCATAGAGCTTGATCAGTGGCTCCAAATATAATATCATCAACATAGACCTGCACAATAACAATGTCCTTCCCCCTTTTTCTGAAAAATAGGGTATTGTCTATCTTTCCCCTGTTGTACCCACTTTCTAGGATAAAGCTTGAGAGCCTATCATACCATGCCTTGGGAGTTTGTTAAGCCCATACAAAGCCTTATTTAGTTTGTACATATGATCTGAAAATTCATGATCCTCAAATCCTGGGGGCTGCTTCACATAAACTTCTTCCTGCAGATAACCATTTAGGAAAACACATTTCATATCCATCTAAAATAGTTTGAATCTCATGTGAGTGGCACAGTGTAATACCCCAAAAGGGTCCTAAGAATAGACCTGGGAGTTGAAGTTGGAAACTACAGAAAAACCTGGAATTTTACACCAAGACGACTCGAGGTACGAATCGTGGTGAGGACCTACGACTCGTGACTCGAGTCGTGATGAATTTCGGGAGCCTGAGGTCATATCACGGGTGGTCCTACAAATTGTGACGCGTAGGTACGACTCGTGGTTAGGGTTCATGGTGAAATTCGCAATGGTGCCAGAATGAGTCGTCACGGGTCATGGTATGACTTGTAGGATGTAGAAACGAGTCGTGATGAGGAGTCGTGGTTAAGTCATATTTGGTATGGGTTGATAGTACCACGATTGACAGTACGACCCATAGGATGGTACTACGAGTCGTGGTATGAGAGTCATGGCCAGATTCAGAAGATTGAAAAGTGGTGAAGTGACCACGAGTCGTGACCTTCGTGGTACGACTCGTGGTCGGGGCCAGAACTATTTTTCAGAAAAATTTCATTAAGGGCAAATTTGACTTTTCTATGCTTTTGGACCCTAAACCATGTTGTTTTAGCTTTAGTTTCAGACGTATTAGTGGTGGTAATGGGTTCTTTCCCTCATTCCTCACTTAGACTTCCAAGAAAAAGTATGCAGAGTTCCTCTCAGAGAAGTTCAAGGAATCAGCTAGGGCAGATGGTTCTTATTCAATTTCCAAGCAATTTTCTCTTAAATTTTCATCAGGTATGTGGGAATTCAACAAGGGAATTGTTCTTCCCTTGTGTCCCCAAAAACCTCTACTAGTTTCTATCAGTTTTTTTGCCCTGAATTTTCGAGTAGTTAATTTCTTATAGAACGATATCCCCGTTATTATTAATATGATTTTCCAGCAGTTTGTACAAAAATTACCTAGAATCTTGATATAGTGAATTCCAGTCCAAAATTTTGAGAAAAGATCAGTGCATATAAATTGTTGTTTGTCGAATGAAGTATGTTTTGGGATGAATTTTCTTGAAATTTTAATACTTAGACGATGAACAAAATATCTTATGTATGACAAAAAATTCTATCCTTGTCAGATGTTAATTTCTCTTAAATTCTTGAGTGGTTTCCATGTTATGAAATTCCAATGTATTCGGAATGAGGCAAAATCTCTATTAGCTGCTCAGTAGCTCAGTTTAGTAAAAATGTAAGATTCCTTCAGAACTACTCAGAAATTGTAAACCGCTCAGTTTGACTTTAGATTTCCCAAGGCGTCAGTAGTGCCTCTCAGTTATCAGAACTCAGATTGATTGGTCCATTAGGCGGTCATGAAGTTCCAGTTATAGCACTGACCAGCCTCAGCACCCCAATTCAGCATCAGTTGTTCTTTAGACAGTTACGATGCTTCCAGATAAGAAGCTCTGACCAGTCTTAGAGCCCAGTTTCAGCATCTAGTCTGATAAGACTCTCAGGATACTTTCAGTTATGCGTCTCTGACTAGTCTTGGACCCCAGTTTTGAGCTATCAGCTTAGTAGTTCAGAATAGGATTTTTAATGGGAGTAGAACTTAGCACTAAGAAGATCGGGATTCCAGTGCACCCAGGTCCCCAGAACTACGTTGCCAGCGTAGGATTCAGTATCAGATTATTGGCCTATTTGGCCCCAGACTTTGTTGATCACCCAGTTCATGCCTTTATACCTTGGCAAGGTATATTGGGTCCTACTGATGGGGTGTATACATCAGAATCCACGTCTTGCTCACGTGGTTATATGTCAGTTAGAGACTCTCTCACTAGTCAATCCAGTTCAGTTTAGCTTAGTTCAAGTTAGAATCAGACTTAGAGCATGCCTGACCGTCAGACAGGGTCTTTTAGACCATCCCATTATATCAGTACTCAGTTCAACAGCTTTAGACGGTTCTTGCATGTTTTCTAAATTCAGTATTGTATTTCTTATCTTGGGTTATGTTTCTCTCACATACTCAGTAAATTTCAAGTACTGATGCATACTTTTATGTTGTATCATTTCATGATACAACTGCAGGTTCTCAGGCTCAGCATAGATAAATGTCACAGTTCTGAGTATTCCGCCTCAGTAGTCGAAGTGTGAGACCTCATCATCCGAGGGCATAACTTCTTTCTTCAGTTTCTTATTAGTTTGTTTAGACTAAGAGCTAGCTGGGGGTTTGTCCCAGTAACTCCTCAGCTAGATGGTTTTCCAACATGACTTTCAGTTTATTCAGTGTTATTTAAATATTTGGACATTTTACTTTTAGACTTGTCTTTCTTAAATATTTTATGATATTATTTTAAAGTTTCGTTGTGCATGCTTACTCAGAATGCTAGTGTATGATAGACCGAGAGTTGACTTGGGGTCACTTGTGACTTCAAGTATCCTATTACGTCTAGGGTGTAGGCTCGGGTCGTGACACATAGGTTATCAGTAATCTGATAGCTTCTATCCTAGCCACGGGAGCAAACGTATCATCATAGTAAATACCCTCTTTCTGATTGTACCCTTGGACTACTAGTCTGGCTTTATTTCTGACAATGATCCCCTAATCATCAAGCTTTTTTTTGAAGATCCACCTGGTTCTTAAAATTATTCTTTTTTCTAGAAGAGACACCAGGTTCCGCACCTTACTATGTTTGAACTATTCCAGTTCTTCCTGCATAGCAATTATCCAGTTTGCATCTAACAATGCCTCTTTTATATTTTTGGCTCAACAATATATAAATATTCTGAAAATATACACATGTTTCTCAGCCTAGACCTGGTCTATATCCCAGAGTCCAATAGGGAGAGCATGTTTCTCATTGGATGTGAACTTTTATACTTCTAATTTCCTTCTTGTGTCTCTTGGTTATCTGCTTCACATGATGAACTAGGTCCTCCTTCCTGAGGATTCTAAGTAGTCATAAGTTTTGGTTCCTCTGTAGTATCATGTTGTTCCTCATCTGATATGGTACCTTATTCATTCAGTGTCCTGGAGGTGTCCTGACATTCAGACTGAGTGCTCTCATACTGTGTATCTGGTTCCCCCTCAAGTTTGTAGTTGGTGCCATGCCAATCTCTTTTATTTCCTCTTGTACACTCACTATGTCCACTTTCTTTTGTTCATCAAAGATTACATGCACACTTTCCTCCACATAGTTTGTTCTTTTATTCAGGACTTTGTATTCCTTTCTACGTGAAGAGCAATCAAGGAAAATTGCTTCATCACTCTTGGCATCAAATTTTTCCAATGTATCGTTGCCATTGTTGTGAATAAGCACTTGCACCCAAATTCTCTAAGATGAACCGGATTTGGATTTTTTCCCTTCAATAATTAATAGGGAGTTTTGTCTAGCAGTGGTCTGATCATACACCTGTTAATCAAGCAGCATGCAAGTGTTGACTGCCTCAGCCCAGTAGTCTTGAGGTAGTCCACTGGCTATCCACATGGTTCTAGATATATCTATAAAGGTTCTGTTCTTTCTTTTCAACTACCCCATTTTATTGTGGAGATCTTGGAGCTAAGAAATTATGATCACCTGCATCTACACAATATTCAATAAATTAATTTTGAGTTTTCAAACTCAGTTTTATGATTTGACCTGATGCTCACCAGTTCACTATTGAGTTTCTTCTGCACTTTCTTGACAAATATGGAGAATACATAAAATGCTCATCTTTAGATGCTAAGAACATTGTCCATGTGAACTTGGTATAATCATCCACAATGACAAATACATATCTCTTGCATCCTCTGCTTGTGACTCTCATGGGACCACACATATCCAAATGAATGAGTTGAGGCACCTGGTGGTACTAACTACCTTCTTGGGCTTAAAATTAGAGCTCACGTGTTTTTATTTTACATAGGCATCACATATCAAGCTATCCTTGAACTTTGTTTTAGGCAGACAAAGTATCAGTTCTTTACCAACAAGTTTGTTCAGATGTGAAAAGCTAGCATGAACCATGCGTCTGTGCCAGAGTAAGAAATTATCCATCAGTGCACTCAAACATGAAAGCTCTCTCCCATGAGATCCATGATGTTTTCCTTGTACACGTTTTTGTATCTCTATAATTTGAGAACCAAGTTCCCTATTTTCAAGTTGGTAACCTTGCAATTTGCTGATGTGAACAAGACTAAATTTCCTTTATCACACATTTGAGAGATGCTCAACAAATTATGTTTTAAGCCCTTCACATAGTACACATTGTCAATTTCTTGTGACATGGATCTCTCAACTTTTTCTATTCCAACAATTTCACCCTTCTTTCCGTTACCAAAGGCCATATTCCCGGCTTTTCTGTTCCTATTATATGCATGGAACATGCAGTTTCCATATACCAGGTTCCTTTTCTTGCTCTCATTTTCACCTGCACATACAGTTATAGGTTAGATTTGGGTACCCAGACAAGCTTAGGTCCCTTTCTATTTTTGAATGGATGAATTAAATCTCTTTTGGTCCAATGTTCAAGATAACATTCCTATTGTTTTTCAATTTTCCAGACTTGGATTTGACTTTTGTAAACATTGACCTAGGTCTTGCATATTAAAAATTTTTCATTGTGACTTTTTACTTGATTAAGCATTATTCTTGATAATGTCCTATCAAACCATAGTGAGAGCAGAAAATATGATGCAATTTAGGTCCATGCTCAGAGTTGTATGCGCCATTCTTGTATCTTAATCCTTGTCTTTTGTTGGAATGATTTTCATGCATAGAAATTATAAGTTCAGAGGACTTGATCCATTTTAAGATTTTTTCTAATTCAGCTTTGGTGTTATCTAAAGTCTTTTGAAGTTTCTGAATCTCAGTGCTCAAAGCTTGTGACTTTAGAGTTAGTTTTTTTTTAGTTTCACCTTTTTCATTATTTTCCTTGAGGACATTTTCACACTCCTCTGCCCTTTTTAACAAATCTCTTTTCTCTTTCTCAAGTTTTCTATTATCAAATTTAAGAGATGCAAATACACTCATAATTTGTTCCTTTTCAATGGACAGCGTGTTCTATTTATCAATGAGAATAAGAGACAATGATGCAAGTTTATTTGAAAATAAGTTCTTATTTTTTTATTTGAGTTCTAAGAAGTTTACCTCATTTCTGTCTTCTTCACTGTCTGAGTCTACATCTGCCATCAAAGCCGGCACATCTTCATTATCAGAATCATCTATAGCCAAGAGAAAGCAATAATTTTGTTCAGTAGCTTCTTCATATTTATCACTGGATGACTCTCCTATGGCAACTAGAGCTCGCTTCACCATACAATCTACTTCTTTCATGGTGAGTCTTCTGTTGGGGATCTGAATCTGGTCCTTCTTTCCTTCTTTGGATTTCTCAGTCAAGTTACATTTATGTTCTAACTCCCACTGAGGACATTCCTTCATGAAGTGACCAGGTTCACCACACTTGTGGCAGATCAGATCTCAAAGATTTTTATCAATAGATTTAGATGCATTCTTCTTCTGAGTGTTGAAACCTTTTATAATGATTAGCTGAAATTTTCAAGTGAGAAAAGCCATGTTGTCATCCTCAATAGTAGACTTGAGGACCAGGTTCTTTTCCTTATGAGAACTGGTCAGCTCTCTTTCTTAAGACTTCTTGAGTTCAGAAGTATTTAGGTTCCCAATCAAGTCATCCATGGTCAAAGTATCAAAATCTCTTACTTTAGAAATAGCCTCCACTTTGCTTTCCCGGGATTCAGGTAGTACACTCAGAAGCTTTCTTACAACCTTACTTGTGGGAATGGTCTCACAGAGAGAGTACATATCATTAACAATAAAAGTGAACCTGGTGTACATATCATGAATATATTACCCATCCTTCATCCTGAACAGTTCATACTAACGATTCAACATATCGATCTTGGAATTCTTCACCTGATTACTTCCTTCATGAGCAGTCTAGAGAGAATCCCAAATTTCCTTTACACTGGTATATGATGAAACTCAATTGTATTCGTCAAGATCAATTTCACACACCAAAATCTTCTTTGCCTTTGGCATTGATCTCGATGGACAATTTTTCTTCCTTTGTATACTCCAATCTTCCTTTTGAAATTTGAGTTTTTTCATCCTCAGCTAGTTTCATGGGAATAGTAGGTCCATCCAATATGATATTCCATAAGTCGTGATCTTCACCTATAAGGAAATCCATCATGCTATTTTTCCATCAATTGTAGTAGTGACCATTGAACAAGAGGGGTATGGTGGTTGATTATCCCTCCTGAGTTGTTGGTGGTGCAGCCATAGTTTGATTTTTCAAGGTGTAAGCCTTTGTAAAAAAACCCTTCTCTGATACCAATTGAAATCACCACCTACTAACTACAATATTGAACCTGGTTCAATTTAATCACAAGTACAGAATTATAACATTAAAGAACACACAGATTTAACATGAAAACCTCCTTACTCAAGAGAGTAACAAAAACACAACCTATCAAATAGGATTTTTTTCAATTCACGAGTAGGTTTTAGATTACAACTCTACAATCAAAGGGACTAACTCTAGTACCTAAAGAATCACTGATTAACTCTAACTAGTGACGCATTTCTCAACTAACAACCCGCGTTAGAAACTGACCCAGACTCAAAATAATGAACAAACTGAACAACAAAAGAATATATATATATAT